>JAOANR010000207.1:0-125000 GCA_030278955.1 Hygrophila difformis
TACCCATGTCGTGGACCTCGGACCGCGACAAAATTTATGGTATCGCGACAAAGGTTCCCCTCTCGCTTTTTAATCTCAAACAATCTTCATTCTCTTCCTACATTATATTGCAACACTCACATCATAACCCCACGGGTTAGGGTGTAACATTCTGGAATTGCAATATAGGGTGTTATGCTGCCCAAATTTTGATTCTCCATTTGCATCACTTAATTAATTGAACCCTTGAGTCACCAATGATTAAAGAGTGAGATTAGCAATAATCAAACATCAATAATCATCATGATTAAAGGACCTTTGTTCAATTGCCATTAAAACACTCCTCTATAAACAAAATCTTGATGGCTTAAACAGATAATCCGGACTGTAATTAATTATGGTAGGAAGGATTATTTAAGACCATCAATTGTGGACCCAATCCACAACCTTGCATGAGAAACCAATGTCTCTCATACAAGGAATTTTCTTTTATTTCTTATTGATTTTGTCTTTGCGTGTTGTGTGTAACAATTAGTAAAGAATACATCAGATTAATGTTGGCGGGTATTCCCTCATGGATAACTAGCTCGTAATCTGAGTATTAATTATTGAGTGTTATTTTGCATGGTCTGGATGACTGTCAGTGGAAGTCTTGGCGGTTCGCCCATCCGGGGTTATAATAGCTGCTCGGCTGACTTCCATCCAGATACAGTTTTATTTTTCTTATCTTAATTTCCAAACCCAAATTCCAATCTGTAATAGGAGTCAGTCGGCATCAGTCAATGCTAACTGATGATCATTATAGAAGGGAAGCATGTAGGTTTTTATTCGAATTCCCAGACAGTGGAGACCCAACTGGTATTGACACCACCATTATAGGGTCTAAGCTGTCTAAATCCGCTCCATCCGAGTAATTAGGAAATTGGACAGTAGATGTTTATAGTCCACCTGATTATTCTGCCATTACTTTGGTCTCTTGATCACTTCACATCTGTGTTTCACCTTCTGTCTAGACCCGCATCTATATTTTGGGTCAATTAATTTTACACTTCCCTATACCTTTATGCATGATAATATTATGTACTATTGTGGTCTGTAATTATTTTGGGATCCTTCCCTTGGACAATAGAAGTCTAGATTTTAAATAGATATTGCTTAATAAATTTCCAACAAAAATCTCTTTATAAAATCCGGATCTGAGTAAGGGATAAATTCCTCTGTTATGACTAATTCATATTCGGTCAAGGGTTGTATTTTGGGAAATTAGAAGCAGATTCAGCGATTAGGTCTCGCCTAGACTGAAAGGGTCTGTGTTTTAACTGAGAGTCTAGTACCTGATAGGGAATGATTTTCAAATCCGTTATCTTCCAAAATTGCTGGTTGTTGGAAATCTAAGATTGAATACTACACTGAGATGGGGTCCACTTGGACTCAAATACAGTGTAGTAAATAATCTCAGAGGAACATCATCCAGGCCTTGGTTATTTTCTAAAGATAGGGTTGAGTTTTCTTTCAACTGCTATCCTCTTCTGCCAAAGCTTATTTTTGAGTCCTGAGTGAGTGCATCCGGAACGAACTAAATCATTAGTTCGTTTCATTAGTTTGTATCTCATAATCACCTGGAAGGAAGTGAACACTGCAAGCATTTCACCAAGAGCCGGGAATTCTTGATCCATACCCAGTCATCTTGACTGGGTGCTGTCTTTTACTACCAGGGTCAGATTTTCAAAACCTCCGAGTGATAGGTTTTAAATGTTTTCTTTACTGCTTTCTTTTAACCGCTTTCATTAGAGGTCACTCGGTCGTATTGAGAGTTGTGTAACTGCCACTAGGATTGATAGTTAAGGGATAGTTCAGAACTTGATTAGAATCTTTGGGTGTGACACGGGAGAATGATAGTAGTACTTGGCATTTCAATAAATGATATGACGGGTGTTGCTTTTCCACCACAGATGAAGTAACACACCCAGGCCAGGGCAGTTACGAATCTGTGGTATCTTAGAATTTGCGGTCTTAAGAACATGTAAACTCACATTGTAAGTACCTGTCTGTTAAAGGGAAAGCATTATTGAGAGCATGAGAATTAGCTATCTGGAAGAATTATCCCAAACAAAGATCTGTGTATAAAAATGGAAGTTTAATACTGCTTCATCTAAATCTTGTCCAATTTTCATCCTTTTCTTCCTGTCCCTTCTGTCTACATTGTGATTCAGCTTCACGGTTGGCACAATGTAATTTTTCCTTGCTTTCATAGATAATGTTTACCGCATTCTTAGAATAATCTTCACCCGCTTTCTAGAACAGATTTATCCGTTTTGTAGAGTAAATTTAAATGCTTTTGTAGTTTAGTTTAAATTCAGTCAGTAGTTATTAATCACCTTTCAAACCTATTGAGCAATACGAATGGAAAATCTAGTAAAACGACGTGGGCCCTGCTTCTATCGCACATCCTCCAGTGAACGATCCGGTCTAACTATAAATTACTGCAATTTTTGACACCGTGCGCTTTCGGGCCACAGTTTCTTAAACACGAGCAATAAAAACATGACTACTTATAAATATATCCCTAATCACAACTCCGCCATCATAAATTGGTTTCATTAAATAAAACCTAAACCAGGATCATGATTTTTCGGAAAATACTCATGTAGTGGGAATCTGTCAAAAAGTTTCATGGCAGGAAATCTTATGGCAAGAATTGATGAGAAGTATCATGGCATATTTGCCGGGGATCCTCAGTGTGACAGGCTGAAGGTCAACCTATCCCGGCTATGCCATGAGATTTGTCAACATTTCATGACAGAGAGGACCACAGCGCCATTTGAAACCAAAGCACCACACTTGAGTAATAAAAAGACTAATAATCTTGATATATCCCTAAACCCTTTCCCGTGAATCATAACTCTTTTCTTTTAATAAATCTAACCTGGTATATTTTGGAAAACGCTCGTGTGGGAAATTGTCAAAAGTTTCATGGCGCCGTTGCCGGGGAGGATGCAGCGCCGTTTTATTTAGAGAATTACATTCCTCATTGCTCCTTGATTAGCTTATACATATAATTATAAATATTCACCTTCAGAACCAATTCTAACCTGGGGATTGTACAGGTACTGTCATCATTGAAGCCGTTGTTCTATGCAGGAGGAAGCAGACGCCAGCCGAGATCCCGTTTAATTCAGAGATAGAAAAGACAGCTCGACGTCTTAGGGCGGAGACTAAACGAAGAAGGGAACGGGAACGACAGGCACTACTTTCGCCAAGCACCAGCAGCGATATTTCCGAAATGGCAAACCCTGACATCCCACCAATCATTCAACCCAATCCCCCACTTCACAACATTGAGGAAGACCCCGAAGATGCTGATAACGATGATTTGGATGATCCCCCTCCCCAGATCATACAAGGAGGTGGGAACCCACCAAACATGGAGTAGCAACACTTCGAGGCACCCCCTCCCAATCCGAACCATCAAAACCCTCCAAACAACCAGAACCAACCAAATCAGCAAAATTTCCAAAACCAGCAGAACCAGCAATACCATAATCCCCATCAGAATCCCCCGAATCCGAATGATTTCAATGATCCGAGGAACTATTTCATGCCTCAGAACTACTACCCACAGCAGTACCAAGGCGGGCCTGAGAACAATCACCAAGCAGAAGCTGCTGCTGATTACATGCAGCCGATTTTAGAGCCATATCTGAATATTCCTGGACAAGCTCCATTCTTGGCCAGGAACTTCGAATTGAAACCGGCCCTAATCAATCTCGTCCAGAGCAACCAGTTTGCCGGAGCAAGCCATGAAGACCCCCATGATCACCTGCAAACCTTCCTAGAATTGTGTGACACGATCAAAAATCGTGATGTATCTGCAAACACTATTCGACTAAGGCTATTTCCCTTCTCTCTGACAAGCGGAGCACGAACATGTTACAAGTCACTGCCCGTAAATCAGAAGTCTACATGGGAAGATGTGATCAGAAACTTCCTAGCAAAATACTTCCCGGAGTCTAAGGTGGATGAATGCCGCTCCAAAATTGCGGAATTCAAAATGAAACCAGACGAGTCCTTGTATGATGCAAAGGAAAGATTCTTCAACCTGCTCAGAAAGTGTCCTTAACATGGCTTCCATGACTGGGAGAGACTGAGAAAGTTCTACAGTGGTCTGACCCCAGCATGGAAATCCATGCTCGACGCTGCTGGTGGTCAACATTTGCTCTACATACCGATGGACCAAGCCTGGGCAAAGATTGAAGCCATGAGTGTCAACCGTTCTGTTCTAACTGATGATGGTAATCTCACTCCCCCTCGCGGTTTATGTGCTGTAAGTACAGTAGAGAAGTCAGATATTGAAAAACTTCAAGAGCAAGTGGCAGCGTTGTCTGTAAATCAAGGAGTCGGAAGTTCTGCGCAGGGACAGCAAACTGATGTGATCTGTGGACTGTGTCAAGGTGCTCATGCAACTGACACATGCGAGCAAATCACAGCTGAGAGCTGTAACTATGCAGGAGCTTTTCCAAATAGACACCCGAATTTGTCTTACTCAAACAACAACGCCTTGAATTCACATCTCTTGAACAAGCCACAGCAACAACAGTTCAACCCTCAGCAGAATCAAGGATTCAATCAGAACAGGGGCCAACATTTTCAGAATCCAGGTTTCCAACCTCAAATCCAGCAGAGGCCGCCTCAGAATTTCCAGAACTTTCAGCCCAATCAGAGTTTCCAGCCTCAGTTTGTCCCAAACCAAGGCCAGTGGAATCAGAATCAGAATCAAAAGCCTCCTTCAAGGCTTGAGAATTTGATGACTGATTTCATCACTAGTCAGAAAGAGATCAACAATCAGCTGCAAGCCTCCATCAGAAATGTGGAGACCCAAGTTACACAGATGGCTAATGAGATGCAGAAAAGAGACAAAGGAACGTTGCCAAGCACCGCGGAAAAGAACCCGCAATGCAAGGCAATAACCTTGAAATCTGGAAGAGTACTAGCTGGACCGAAGGGAGCAGATACTGGAGCAGAATTTGAAGAAGATGATGTTGTTGACAATGCTGGTAAGGAAGCTGATAATGAGAACGAAGCGGAAAAGGAAACAGCCGAATTGCAGACTGAAGCTGCGCCTGAAACGGCTGAAACAGATAAGGGTACAGGTGAAGGTACAACTTCCTTCCCTTCACCACCAAAAATTGCTAATAACAAGTACATGCCCAGGATTCCTTATCCTGCGCGTCTTAAAAATAAAGAACATGATCTTAAATTCAAGAAATTTCTGCAACGATTAAAGTCTGTAGAGATAACCATTCCTCTCACAGAAATGATTTCCGAAATGCCCATCTATGCTAAGTTCTTGAAAGAATTGATTTCAGGAAAAAGGCAGGTTGAGCAGGAAGAGGTAATTGTTCTCAACAGCACATGTAGTGCCATCGTTCAGAGGAGAATGCCTGAAAAGAAAGAGGACCCCGGATGTTGCACACTTCCAGTACAATTCGGAAAGGCCAAAGTGAGTATGGGGCTTTGTGATTTAGGATCAAGCATCAATGTGATGCCACTAGCTATGGCTGTTCGCCTTAAGCTTGGAGAAATTCAGCCGATCAAGATGAGACTGCAGCTTGCAGACAGATCGATCACTCAACCCGTAGGAATCCTTAAGGATGTTGTAGTCAAAACCGGGCAGATTCTTTTCCCGGTCGACTACATCATCCTCGACATTGAAGAGGATTCTGAAATGCCACTTATCCTTGGACGCCCATTTCTAGCTACTGGTGGTGCACTGATTGACGCCAAATCCGGAAAGGTCACCTTAAGGGTCGATGGCGAGGAGATCATCTTTGATATGGAGAAATTGCAGAAATTTCCGAATGACAGTTCTTGTTTTTCTTTCGAAAATGTAATAGTTAGGGAAGAGCCAGACTCTGAACTTGATTGTGAAATGATGCTGGATGAACTATCAAAGCAGGTACTGAAGCCTGCTGGCGTGGAGCACAAAGGATGCAAAGCCGTTCATTTTGCCGATCCCGAAACAGGGGATCTGGAGGAGTTTGACGGCATCGAATTCCATGATGACGCCAACCAAGAGGAAGAAGAGGATCCTGTACTGATGCAGGATCCCGAAGGTAAATCTGTTCTCCCACTACCCATTTCTCGCAAACTACTCCCTTCCGTTGAATGCCCACCAGAGCTTGAACTTAAAACATTACCCGATCATCTCAAGTATGCGTTTCTCGCAGAACATAAAAAGTTACCCGTGATTGTTTCGGCTAAGCTCTCCCAAGAGCAAGAAAATGCTCTGGTGGTCATTCTTAAGAAACATGTACATGCAATAGGTTGGACCATTTCTGATATAAAAGGAATAAGCCCGTCTATTTGCATGCACAGGATTCTAATGGAAGAAGAGTTTAAACCCTCCCGTCAACCTCAGAGGCGATTGAATCCCCTTATGCAAGAAGAGGTAAGGAAAGAAGTTATCAAGCTCTTAGATGCTGGTATAATCTATCCTATCTCTGATAGCAAATGGGTTAGCCCAGTGCAGGTCGTACCCAAACGAGGAGGAATGTGCATAACCAAGAATGAGCAAGGAGAAGAGGTTGCAACCAGGCCAGTGACCGGATGGAGAGTTTGTATCGACTACCGGAAGCTGAACGAGGCCACACGCAAGGACCATTTTCCATTGCCATTCATTGATCAGATGCTTGAGAGGTTGGCAGGGAGAGAGTTTTATTGCTTTTTGGATGGTTGTTCTGGTTATAATCAGATTGTTATTTCTAGTGAAGACCATGATAAAACCACTTTTACTTGCCCGTACGGCACTTTTGCCTATCGACGGATGCCTTTTGGTTTGTGCAATGCACCTGCTACTTTTCAAAGATGCATGATGTCTATTTTCTCTGAATTTATCGAAAAATGCATTGAGGTCTTCATGGATGACTTCTCTGTATATGGAGATACGTTCGAAGATTGTTTGACCAATCTTGCTAAGATTTTAAAGAGGTGTGAGGACACTAACTTGGTTTTAAATTGGGAAAAGTGCCATTTTATGGTCACTGAGGGCATAGTGTTAGGTCATCGCATTTCTCGTGCAGGCATTGAAGTTGATCCAGCCAAAGTTTCCATCATTTCCAATCTCCCTCTTCCTAACTCGATCAAATCAGTTAGGAGCTTCTTAGGGCATGCCGGTTTTTACCGGAGATTCATTAAGGATTTCTCTAAAATTGCCAAGCCGCTCACTAACTTGCTTTGTAAAGAAAATCCCTTCTTAATAAATGAAGCGTGTGTCCAAGCCTTTGACACGCTCAAGAAGATGTTGGTTTCTGCACCGATAGTGCAACCACCCGATTGGTCACTGCCTTTCGAGGTAATGTGCGATGCTAGTGGTCTCGCCGTAGGCGCAGTTCTTGGACAGCATAAGGATGAGAGACATTGCGTAATTCATTACGCCAGTCATGCCCTGAATGAAGCCCAAGTTAACTACACCACAACGGAGAAAGAGATGTATGCTGTAGTCTTCGCGTTTGACAAGTTCAGACAGTATCTGATAGGTACGAAGACCATAGTATACACCGATCATACAGCATTGAGATACTTGTTTAGCAAACAAGATGCAAAACCTCGATTAATCAGGTGGGTACTTCTGTTGCAAGAATTCGATATCATAATAAAAGATAGGCGAGGTCGAGATAATGGTGCTGCTGACCACTTATCTCGATTAGATAAAGTTAAAAAGGAAAAAGCCGTCAATGAAGAGTTTCCGGATGAACAGTTGTTCGCGTTGCTTCTGCATAACCAAGCTTGTCCATGGTTCTCCGACATCGCTAACTTCTTGGCGTGCGGAATAACCCCACAGTTTTCGAACTATCATCAGAGGAATAAGTTCAAACGAGATGTATTAAGTTACTTCTGGGAAGAACATTATCTCTTCAAACACTGCGCCGATTCAATAATCAGGCGATGTGTGACCGAGCATGAAGCCTATCAAATTGTCAGAAAATGCCATGAATCAGAATATGGAGGTCACCACGGTCCCGCTCGAACGGCCCACAAGGTCCTCGAATGTGGATTTTATTGGCCTCACATCTATGAGGATTGCAGGACATTTGTGAAGGGCTGCGACAGATGCCAAAGATTAGGAAACATCTCCAAGAGGGATGAGATGCCTCAAAAGGGGATTCTCACACTTGGGATCTTTGATGTATGGGGCATTGACTTCATGGGACCGTTTCCACCATCTGGTGGAAACTACTATATCTTGGTAGCTGTCGATTACGTATCCAAATGGGTCGAGGCTGTCGCATTACCGACCAATGATGGTAGCCAAGTCATTAAGTTCCTCAAGAACAACATTTTCAGTCGATTTGGAGTACCTAGGGTGGTGATATCTGATGGAGGAACACACTTTATTAATAAAGGTTTTGAAACTCTAATGAGTAAAAATGGGATCCTCCATAAGATAGGCACGCCTTACCATCCTCAGACTAGTGGTCAAGTTGAAGTATCCAATCGCGAAATCAAACACATACTCGAAGCCACTGTCGGGATAACCCGTAAGGATTGGGCACGTAAGCTCAATGATGCTCTATGGGCATACCGCACAGCGTATAAGACTCCCATCGGGATGTCTCCATACAGGCTGGTCTTCGAAAAAGCCTGTCATCTGCCTGTAGAGCTAGAGCACAAAGCTTACTGGGCCGTTAAAACGCTTAACTTCGATCCGAAAGTTGCTCAGAGCAAACGTAAGTTGGACCTTAATGAAATTGAGGAAATACGAGCGCAAGCTTATGAAAGCTCTCGAATTTACAAGGAGCGGACCCAGAAGTTACACGATCGCCGGATTAAACCTAAGTATTTCTATGTTGGTCAACATGTGTTATTGTTCAATACTAGGTTGAAGCTGTTCCCCAGAAAGCTCAAATCTAGATGGGAAGGACCACATGAAGTACTAGAGGTGTTCAAAAATGGAGCTGTCAGGATCCGAACTGATAGGGGCGATATAATGGTAAATGGACAACGATTAAAAGAGTACCTCGGACAGTTCGATTCGGAGAAAGAAAGCCAAGCAGTGGCAGACCCGGCTTACATTCAATAAGAAACAGCATTTAAAAATACAAAAAAAAATTTTCAGTATATATATAGATAGTATATATTTATAGTACTCATTTCACGACAAGAAAGTACCCAAAGATCAATTAAACATTTAGAGTACTAAGACTCTAAATGTGAGGATGTTGATATTTGGAGAAAATCTAATGCGTCTTATTTGTCTGTCTTGCAGAAGTTCGGAACCACCAAAAAGAAGGAGCAGATAAGAGTAACATGGAAAAACCAGGTTCTTGGTTGGATTAGTTCTATAAATCTGAGAAAACGCTTTCGGAAATTGAAGAAATTCAATACCCGAGATAAAATTCATAGATAAATAGAACTGACCCAACCTAATTTTATGCAAGTGGATTATTTAAATTTTTCAGCCCAGCATTTTGAATTTACTTGGACTGAATTTATTCAGCCCAAATCAAATAAAATGGACTCAGGCCCAACATCACACTCGGGCCCAGTCCAAGAAAATTTGAAAAATTCAAAATTCTTTGTCGCGGAAGGTCCTTTGTCGCGATGTCATGCATCGCGACCAGGCCCTGTTCCGCGACAAACCCTCTTTTGTTCTTAGCTTTCCTCTGTTGATTGTCGCGGTGCACTTTGTCGCGGAGCATGACTCCGCGACCAAACCCTGCTCCGCGACACGACCTGCGTTGACCTTGTCTCTATACTGAACTTTGTCGCGATAGCCTTGTCGCGGAGCATGACTCCGCGACCAACCCTCGACTCCGCGACCTCTCCGATGTCGCTATGCCTTGTCGCGGAACCTTGTTCCGCGACAAAGTCTCGGATTCCGCGACAAAAGTTCTAGTATTTATACCCCCCCACCCCCTCCAGTTTCTTTTCACTTTCACTTGTCATTTCAACTTCCTTCAGCTTCTTCATCTTCTCTCCCCCATTTTTCTCTCATCCGAACGAACACCACGTGTTCTTCGCAATCTTTCACTCCATTTTTCAAGGGGAAACTATGGACCGATTTCACGGACTCCTCCCAAACCTTGGACCCGTGCCTAGACCCGAACCAAGGAGGGGAGGGTAAACCCTTTTCTCACCGTGTTCATGGCACCCATTCGGATCTCTTGTTTTATTTTCATTTTTGTTGTGTTCTTGTTGTGATGTAGTTAGTGTGCACATTTAACTTTAGATTTTTGGAGGTTTTGAGTGCTCTCGGTTATGAGCACCATTTTGAAACGTTTGAAACCCCATTTTGAAACTGTTAATGAATAAGATTTTGAAGTTTAAAACTGGAAAGAACAAACTGATGAACATTTGGGTATTGTTTTGAATATCTTGATGTTATTGGTTTGATTGATCTTGATGTGACTTGCACAGTGTTGTGTTGGTGTAATAAAAGAGGTAAGATCTTTTTGGGCACATTTGTTCTCATGTTAGAAATCTCATGGGAATAAATGTTTGTTTGTTTATGGAAACATAGTACAAACACCCAATGAGAAACTTCCACTTTTAATAAAAGCAACCCTTTAGAAAAAGACAAAAAGAGTTATTTTTGTTTAATGTTTGACTTGAAGTTTTTGTTCCCAATGGAACACTAGTGTGAGTAAGATAGCAGTATTTTTGTCACCTAACTGCTATCCCTTTCAAAAACCAAAATGGGACCACTCACATCCCACTTTTATTAAATAAAACAAGTCAACCATTTTAAAATTAAAAACAGTGTTTGCAAAATTTTTGGATGCTCTAACTATCCAAACAGTTCGAGCTATCCAGAAATAGCAGATCCGCTCCGCCACGTCTTCATTGCACATTCCAATATTCGAGCATTCCATTTCCATCTGTCCATCCCTTTCCACTTCCAACAAGTGTCTCGGACTTGTTTAATAAAATTGAAAAACTTTTGGGCCCAATGGCCCATTAAAAAGATTTTAGGCCAATGGCCAATTTTATTTTATTTTGGGCTCCTTAGCCCAATTAAAACCAAATATTATTTACATGTGCTTTAAATCAAAATTCAAGTCAGAAATTTAATAATCTCACATCTAGAGCAAAGCTCTAAATGTGAGGATGTTGGTTTCTGAACTTGAATAATTATATAAAAATTGGATTCATCACTTCTTATCTTTTCAGGGGCAATCCTCCCATTCCAGATCCTGCACCAGAAGGAACCAAGTTGCTGGACTTACCGGTCGAACTCCTTGGTGAAATTCTCTCCCGAATAGGAGAGGATGAAATCAAGGAGGTGTTTACTGCACAACGGGTATGCAAGAAGTTCAGGGATGCTGGAAACCTTGCCATCGTGTACAGGCGATGCGATGTTAACTCCTCCACTGTGAAGAGATGGCAAGGAAGGATCCGTCGGCAAAAGGAGAGATTCCTGCGAATATGCACAACAACAGGAAACTTCAATCTTCAGATCATCCCAGCACTCAGGGCATTTGCAGAAGGGAATGAGGAGCAAGCTTGTGAACTGCTGCGCCCAGGAATTGAGGACAACCATAAGGCGTCAATCTTCACCCGCGGACTGATGCTCATGAGTAAGACGGATGAAGGCCAAGTTGAGCAAGGAATCAGAATGATCGACAGGATGGTGACAGATCGATCAGTTTTTCGGTATACGTCCACCAACGTCCTCGCTTGGATAACAGACAACCCAGACAACCCACAACTGTGGGCGGGCCAAGGAGTCAGAGTCTACTGCCCAAGATGGCATGCACCTCTGAGAAACCGCGATTGGTGCCTGCGTTGTGAGCTTTCCAGCTGCGTCCTCTGGCTCCGATACATGCCCTGAAGAAAGAAGGAAGAATCCTAGTCTCATTTTGCTTTGCTTTATTTCATTTCCGTTTTAGTAGTAGTAGTCTGCAAGGGATTCCTCTTTTTGTGTGTGCAGGTTCGTATCAACTGCACGAGAATCCCTTGCCTCGGATGTATTTATTTGCTCTCCCTAATTGGAACTCAGCTTTTGAGACCACTGAACAATTCTTTATTGCTTTCCCTTTGAAAAAGATGTCTGTACAGTCCGAGATGAATAAGTGACTGTCAGGCCAAAAATATGTTGTTGACATACTTAGTATGTCAGCAGTGCCTCTTTACTGCTTTAAATTAAACAACCAGCAAAATATGCATAAACTTGCTCTAAATTCACATGTTGAATTTGGGCTTGTGATTAAATTTTCAAACTTTTAAATTGGGATAATATAATTGAGAATATGCATGACATGGATTCCTAAGGTTTTGAGCTATAAAAATTTAATGATGCGATCAGCTTATTGGGTAATAAATCTGCATGTTAGAGATTTCGATTGAATAAATTGTTAGAATTAAGCTTTGATTAAATTTGAGAATACTGTATGACATGAATCAACCCAACCTTGTGAGATTTGAGCCATGAGTCACTTTTACTCATTTATTTTCTTTGATGTGTGAATCATTTTGATTAAAGGAAACTAGAACTTGCAATTGGGACCGATTCAAGACCATGCCATATTCCCGAAATCGAGCATATGATCGAGGCACCTAGAAAACCCAAATTTTTGGCCTTCTTTTGAAATCCAAATCCAAAAATATTTTCCCTTTAGGATTAACCATTTTGAGCCTTAAGCCTAATTTTTCTTTGAAACCCTTTATAATTTCCTACCTTATAAAAAGACCAAGAAAATCAAACCCAAGTGTGCAAGAATGAATTCTATCAAAGGCATTAAACTTATGATCATCAATCCATATTAATCGGTATGTTATAAACCGATTCAAAAAAAAAAAAAGAGAGAGAGAAGAGAGAGAAAAGTTGAATTCCATTCAACACAAATAAATTGCAAATGACAAAGCAAATTAGACATAGTCTAATGTCATGCAATAGAAAAGAAAAGCAAAAGAAAGAAGAAAAATATTGATGATCATAAAGTTTTTAAATAAAAATGCCAAGCTATGATAGAATTAATTCCTGCCACTTCTTAGCCCAATAATTTCCCTTTCCTACCTAATGTTACAACTGTATGCCCCGTTATAACCCTTGAATAAGACCTCATGATCTCGATTTGAAGAAATGAGCCGGTGGCGAGTTGGTCTGATTGCAAGCTTATGGGATAATTTAATTAAAATTGATTATGAGCGTTCATAATTAAACCCCAATTGAGAGTGAGTGATCTTTCCGATTCTCTTATAAGTGAGGCTCTGTTTCATTTCAAATGTTCATGTCATCCTCTAATTCTCATCCTTAATCTTCGCATCTTTCAAACATGATATTCATGAAGGGTCGATAATAATGTTTGATTTGTAGGCCCGATATAGTGAGCAAGTATCATTTCATTAAACACTGCAATCAAGGGAATTTAATACTTGTAGTTTTTGATTGTTTTATCCCAATCCAAAAAGGATGTGAATTATGAAGCCACGAAAATGAATTGAATATGTAGAGTCCGTGTTCTTACGAACATTGACTCTGACTGCTCGGGGACGATCAGTATTAAATGTGAGGATGTTGATAATGGCCAGAAATGACCATTATTTCCAATCCATTTCCGTGTCTTAAACGGGCATTTGATCGCATTCCGGTCTTACATTAAGTAAGAAAGCAGTCGAATTGGACTGATTTATGCATAATTGTAAAAATATTGAGCTGGTGTGAAAAAGGCGTAAATATGTAATTTTATTACATAATTATGTTAGAAAAATCCAAAAACATGAGAAAAAGAAAAGAAAAGAAAAAGGAATGAAAAGATGGGCAAAAGAATAAAGCAAGCCCACAAAATACAAAAAGATGGGAAAAAGATAGAAAAGCCCACAAAAAGAACGTCTTCGGCCCATCTGGCCCAATCCAGCAGGCCCAGGAAGACCTCTGTCGCGGAAGCCCTTTGTCGCGATGCATGGTTCCGCGACAAAGGAGGGTTCCGCGACCAAGCAGCTCAGATGAAGAGGAGACCAGCCAAACCCTCTGTCGCGATGACCTTTGTCGCGATGACCTTTGTCGCGATGGCATGCTCCGCGACAAAGGCATGACTCCGCGACCAAGACACCCAATTAGAGACACAAGACCCAGTCGAGAAGCCTTGCCACATGCAGTGTGTTCCGCGACCAACTTGATGCTCCGAGACAAAGCTGTGATGTGTGTGATGTCTTAAGACACAATGGGCTAGAATCAAGGCCCATGGGCTTAGGGTTACACTTCTATAAATATGAGGTGTCTCCCATAAGCTAGAGGTGGGAATTGTGTTGATTAGAGCTCTCTTGAAGACAAGCTTAAGAGTTCTCCCTTAGGTAGTGTAGTTTAGGTTTATTTTCATGTATTATTTAATTTTTGCTCTTAGTTTAGCTTAGTTTAGTGTTTTTACTGTTCACAGTTAACTAGATAGCTACTTTTATACCATGTTTTGGTTTCTAAACTCTTGTTTTAGGGTTTGTAATACTCAAATCATGGGTATTACCAACACCCCTTCAATAATATGGGAAAACATTCATCATTTGTGTCCCAAATCATGAAATGGGTCTCACACCCCATGGATTTATGCTTTCTTTTTCATTTTGGGGTCACTTGACCCCCCATTTAGCTATTTTTATGTTCACTGTTAAGCATTTTATGGATAATGTTGTGTGTATGTGTGATCAAACTCTAGATTAGGATTCTTGCTTTATTTTTAAATTCTGCCCAGCTTTGTTTATTTTTGCTTAAGCATGTTCTTCCTTATTTTGAATGTTTCTTGCTTATTTTTAGCTTAGAATAGCTTTTTGATCTGAAATAGGGTGAGATCACGCTGTTTGCATGCCACTGTTCATTTCTGCTTTTTCTGACTTTTGTCCTGGACCGCCTTTGTCGCCAACCGCCTTTTGTCGCGGAACCACGTTCCGCGACAAAATGGTTGTTCCGCGACAAAGGTGTTTCAAGACACTTGTCTCCATAATTTAAAACCCTTTGTCGCGGAGCCACGTTCCGCGACAAAACTTTCCATGCATAGCGACAAAGGAGCCAAACTCTTGCATTTTGTCTGCATGGCTTTTTGTCGCGGAATCATCTTGTCGCGGAACCACGTTCCGCGAAAAAATCTCATTCTGAAACAGAAAAATTATGCCATGTTCTTTATCCTTTGAACACTCTGTCGCGGAACCACTTTGTCGCGGAACCACGTTCCGCGACAAAACTTTCCATGCATAGCGACAGAGGTTCAAATGCTTTAAGAATTTTCTGAAAACTCTTTGTCGCGAAACACTCTTGTCGCGGAACCACGTTCCGCGACAAAATCTTGCATAGCGACAAAGAAGCGTTATGCTGCCAAAAATTCTAAAAACTTGTCGGGATACCCATGTCGTGGACCTCAGACCGCGACAAAATTTATGGTATCGCGACAAAGGTTCCCCTCTCGCTTTTTAATCTCAAACAATCTTCATTCTCTTCCTACATTATATTGCAACACTCACATCATAACCCCACGGGTTAGGGTGTAACATTCTGGAATTGCAATATAGGGTGTTATGCTGCCCAAATTTTGATTCTCCATTTGCATCACTTAATTAATTGAACCCTTGAGTCACCAATGATTAAAGAGTGAGATTAGCAATAATCAAACATCAATAATCATCATGATTAAAGGACCTTTGTTCAATTGCCATTAAAACACTCCTCTATAAACAAAATCTTGATGGCTTAAACAGATAATCCGGACTGTAATTAATTATGGTAGGAAGGATTATTTAAGACCATCAATTGTGGACCCAATCCACAACCTTGCATGAGAAACCAATGTCTCTCATACAAGGAATTTTCTTTTATTTCTTATTGATTTTGTCTTTGCGTGTTGTGTGTAACAATTAGTAAAGAATACATCAGATTAATGTTGGCGGGTATTCCCTCATAGATAACTAGCTCGTAATCTGAGTATTAATTATTGAGTGTTATTTTGCATGGTCTGGATGACTGTCAGTGGAAGTCTTGGCGGTTCGCCCATCCGGGGTTATAATAGCTGCTCGGCTGACTTCCATCCAGATACAGTTTTATTTTTCTTATCTTAATTTCCAAACCCAAATTCCAATCTGTAATAGGAGTCAGTCGGCATCAGTCAATGCTAACTGATGATCATTATAGAAGGGAAGCATGTAGGTTTTTATTCGAATTCCCAGACAGTGGAGACCCAACTGGTATTGACACCACCATTATAGGGTCTAAGCTGTCTAAATCCGCTCCATCCGAGTAATTAGGAAATTGGACAGTAGATGTTTACAGTCCACCTGATTATTCTGCCATTACTTTGGTCTCTTGATCACTTCACATCTGTGTTTCACCTTCTGTCTAGACCCGCATCTATATTTTAGGTCAATTAATTTTACACTTCCCTATACCTTTATGCATGATAATATTATGTACTATTGTGGTCTGTAATTATTTTGGGATCCTTCCCTTGGACAATAGAAGTCTAGATTTTAAATAGATATTGCTTAATAAATTTCCAACAAAAATCTCTTTATAAAATCCGGATATGAGTAAGGGATAAATTCCTCTGTTATGACTAATTCATATTCGGTCAAGGGTTGTATTTTGGGAAATTAGAAGCAGATTCAGCGATTAGGTCTCGCCTAGACTGAAAGGGTCTGTGTTTTAACTGAGAGTCTAGTACCTGATAGGGAATGATTTTCAAATCCGTTATCTTCCAAAATTGCTGGTTGTTGGAAATCTAAGATTGAATACTACACTGAGATGGGGTCCACTTGGACTCAAATACAGTGTAGTAAATAATCTCAGAGGAACACCATCCAGGCCTTGGTTATTTTCTAAAGATAGGGTTGAGTTTTCTTTCAACTGCTATCCTCTTCTGCCAAAGCTTATTTTTGAGTCCTGAGTGAGTGCATCCGGAACGAACTAAATCATTAGTTCGTTTCATTAGTTTGTATCTCATAATCACCCGGAAGGAAGTGAACACTGCAAGCATTTCACCAAGAGCCGGGAATTCTTGATCCATACCCAGTCATCTTGACTGGGTGCTGTCTTTTACTACCAGGGTCAGATTTTCAAAACCTCCGAGTGATAGGTTTTAAATGTTTTCTTTACTGCTTTCTTTTAACCGCTTTCATTAGAGGTCACTCGGTCGTATTGAGAGTTGTGTAACTGCCACTAGGATTGATAGTTAAGGGATAGTTCAGAACTTGATTAGAATCTTTGGGTGTGACACGGGAGAATGATAGTAGTACTTGGCATTTCAATAAATGATATGACGGGTGTTGCTTTTCCACCACAGATGAAGTAACACACCCAGGCCAGGGCAGTTACGAATCTGTGGTATCTTAGAATTTGCGGTCTTAAGAACATGTAAACTCACATGGTAAGTACCTGTCTGTTAAAGGGAAAGCATTATTGAGAGCATGAGAATTAGCTATCTGGAAGAATTATCCCAAACAAAGATCTGTGTATAAAAATAGAAGTTTAATACTGCTTCATCTAAATCTTGTCCAATTTTCATCCTTTTCTTCCTGTCCCTTCTGTCTACATTGTGATTCAGCTTCACGGTTGGCACAATGTAATTTTTCCTTGCTTTCATAGATAATGTTTACCGCATTCTTAGAATAATCTTCACCCGCTTTCTAGAACAGATTTATCCATTTTGTAGAGTAAATTTAAATGCTTTTGTAGTTTAGTTTAAATTCAGTCAGTAGTTATTAATCACCTTTCAAACCTATTGAGCAATACGAATGGAAAATCTAGTAAAACGACGTGGGCCCTGCTTCTATCGCACATCCTCCAGTGAACGATCCGGTCTTACTATAAATTACTGCAATTTTTGACACCGTGCGCTTTCGGGCCACAGTTTCTTAAACACGAGCAATAAAAACATGACTACTTATAAATATATCCCTAATCACAACTCCGCCATCATAAATTGGTTTCATTAAATAAAACCTAAACCAGGATCATGATTTTTCGGAAAATACTCATGTAGTGGGAATCTGTCAAAAAGTTTCATGGCAGGAAATCTTATGGCAAGAATTGATGAGAAGTATCATGGCATATTTGCCGGGGATCCTCAGTGTGACAGGCTGAAGGTCAACCTATCCCGGCTATGCCATGAGATTTGTCAACATTTCATGACAGAGAGGACCACAGCGCCATTTGAAACCAAAGCACCACACTTGAGTAATAAAAAGACTAATAATCTTGATATATCCCTAAACCCTTTCCCGTGTATCATAACTCTTTTCTTTTAATAAATCTAACCTGGTATATTTTGGAAAACGCTCGTGTGGGAAATTGTCAAAAGTTTCAATAAGTATCAAATGTTTATGCATTTATTAAATCTAAATAAAACATTAAATCTAACTAAAAATAATAAAAAATGACCAAGTGACCAAAATGCAAAATAAAGCAATTAATGTCATGGAAGTGATCCATAACAAGGTTTTGGTGGAATATTTTCTTCTCTTTCCATAAACCAAAGTAGTGGTTTAACAACACCCATTAAATTGAATGTTCAAAACCCAAAATACTAATATAATAAACCGAAATTATGAACACTAGCTACACTAATTTATTACAAAGCATAAATTGAAGCTAAGCTAAAATCTACTTCTACATTGCATAAAAATAAAATAAGCTATCTATTCTAAACTAATTTTTGGAGAGCACAGTGGTGCCTCCAAGAACAAGAAAAAAAAAACTAAAGTGTAGCTAGGTTACTGTTCAAGGGAGTGGGAGGAGATATTTATAGATGAGAAGAATTAAGCCCTAGGCCCATTCAAGGCCCACCCAGTCGCTAAACAATTATGCTGTGTCGTGGAATGATTTTGGTTCAAGACACAATTTTTAGCTCCAGGATGACGCGCAGGAGGGGGCGGGAGCTCGAGGTCCAGGAGGAAAGGACAAATATTTTTGTTCTGTGGGACTTCAAGTCCAGGGACCCTTCCAGCTATTTAGGCATGTGATGAATTTGAAAATTGAAGGAAAGGGGTGTCACGTGACCTCTGTCTGTGTCGCGGTCGCGGTCTTATTTCCGTGTCGCGATGCACCCGGTCGCGAGGCATGGCCTCGCGACACGGATTTTGTGTCTTGAAATTCTCAGTCCCTAACCATTTTTCCTGTCCCTAGACTCCGTGTCGCTATACATGGTCTCGCGACCGGATGGAATTTTTGTCTAGCGACCGGGGTCCCGATGTCCGGATAAATTTTATCTCACTTTTATTCTTTTCTCTTACTTTCTTCTCTCTTTCCCCATTTTTCTTTTCTCGACAGGTTTCTTCTTTCTTCTTCCATTATTTTCTTTTGCTATTGGGGATGGAGTATTTGGAGAGGGGTGGTCGGAGGTTGGATGGAGAGACGGATCTGGGTTGGTGGACGAAGGGGAGCAGCGATGGGAGGCTGTCGGCCGGAGATGCTGAAATGGTGTTGGCCGGAGCGGCGGATGCGGCGGCTATGTTTGAAGAAGGGGCTGTGGTGTGGTGTCGCGGATGGCCGGCCGGAGATGGTGGTTGCAGGGGCGACGGACAGGGTTGGCGGAGATGGAGGGCGGCCGTGGAGGGGCTGAGTGGAGATGGGTTGAGGCGATGGCGAGGAGACTGGTGGCGGGGACAGCGGCTGTCGAGGGCGGTGGCGCTGTCGGATTTGGGGGGTGATGGTGGTGGCGCGAGCTCGCTGAACAGGGAGGAGGCGGCGGCGCTCCGGTGGAGACGGAGCTGCGGCAGGAGCTGGGAAAGGTGGTGGCCGGAGGGATAGAGGAGTTGATGGTGACCGGAGTGGGTTGAGGAGCTATTGCTGCTTCTGGTGGGGACCGCCGGCCGGCAGGCGGTGACCGGCGGCGATGGCGGCGCCGGCGGCGTGGTGTAGGGTTAGGGTTAGGGTTAGGGTTGGGCTTGGAGTTTGTGATTGTGGGTTGTTGCAAGTCGTGCGCCGGTGGAGGTCATGGGCTGGAGATAGATTGGACTGGATTAATCATTTTTATTGGGCCCAAATCTCCAAAGTACCTGTATTTAATTAAAATGAATGGATTATTGGACCAATTAATTAATTATAGAAGAGATAGAATTAATGATAATAAAAGAAAATTAAACATAAAAATATAAATAAGTAAAAATAAATACATCAAAATATAAAATAAAATAAATACGGATATTTGCTCCACTTGATTATTTTGTTTGTGTTCCGTTTAATGGACTCGTGTTCCACCGAACAGATACTACCAAACCATAATTATCAAACGTGGGATTTTTAATATTTTTATAATGTTTTTGGATTTTTTTACATAAATTTAATAAAAATAACAATATTTTTGTATTTTTCAATACCAGCTTATTATTTATACAAATTTGCATATATCTGTCAAATTCAACTCATTTCTTATTTAAATAAGACCGGAATGCGATCAAATGCCCATGTTTAGACACGGAAATAGATTGAAAATAATGGTCAATTTTGGCCATTATCAATAGTATAGACTATGGTCGCTAGCTCAGCATTAAGCAAATCAAAAGGATTGTTCATATCAGTGTTGGTAGGAAGTTCCAACAACTCATTGAAAACAGAGGGTGTAAGATCAATCAGTTCACCACGAAGATAAATCTTACAGTACCAAGGGGAGACAGGATCAAGGATATCAGGATGCAAGTTGGCATAAAATTCACGAACAACATTAGGAGAATAGCGCTTAAGAGTAGTGGCCTAAACAGAAAGATGCTTCTTCTCTAAATACTCAGAAAAACCAATCTGATCATAATACGGGTGCACATAGCATTCCTCGGATATGAAACCACGAGAGTTTAAGGTTTCCAAAGCATACCTTTCTCCATCAGCAGAGAAATATAGAGGAGAATGGGCGTCAGACTCCTTGAGAACAGGGGTAGACTTTTTCTTAGGAGCAGCCTTCTTAGACTTTTTCTCCGCAGGTTGTTTGGGCGTAGTGGGAACAGCCTTGCGCTTCGCTTTCTCACGAACCTTTCTCCGAAGATCATCCAGGGGAATGTCATCAGGATCAATGTTGGATGGTTGTTCCTGGGTCATTGGAACATCCTCAGTAAGAGACCCACCAAAAGGGACTTGCTGAGCAGTACCCGAGTGAAGGGGAGCATTGGTCTCAGGGTCCAACATTAGCAAACCATCACCAGTAGCGACAGCCGAAGGCGATAGAGGTGAACTAGCGCCAGGAGGAACGGGGGCGGACAGAGACGCACCGGGGGCAGGGACCGGAGGGGATGTCGGACGTCCAGCACCCGAGCTAGGGTTTGCTGTTGTCGGAACATCCGCTTTTGGATCTGCGCCAACCGATGATGCCTCAACATTGTCCGAAGTAGGCGGAGGGTTAGAACCCTTCTCAACATCAGGATGGACCTCCATGTTCGCGTCGTCAGAGTCAGCAACAAAATAATCATCCACAGCAGCATCAATGTCTTCGTGCGCATCCTCAAATGTGTCGTCGCCAGGCGACTGAACAGCGGCAAGCCGAGCGCGATACAGTGAATCATCAACTGCGAGCGGCTGAGCATCCACGACCTCATCAGGATTAATGTTGGAGCTAGACGGGGACGCCATTGCGAGAGGAATTCGAATTTCGAATTGGGGAATTTTCGGGAGAAACTTGCAGAGTTCGACTGAGGAGAGAGAGAAGAGACGTGCGAAAGTGGAGAGTAAACGGGCAACCGTCTCAAGCAGTTTTTAAGAAAAACAACTCCCCCTGGGCCTGGGCCTGGGCCAAAAATAATAGAAAACCAAGTAATGCATTGGCCCACCCGACACAAAGCCCATTAGTGAGAAAAGCAGAGGCCCAAACTGCGCCTCAAAGATTCAAACCGAGAAGTCTCCAAATTCTTCGTAAGGATGTCTGCGAGTTGTTCCAAAGACGAGAGATGTTGAATCTTGCACAGACCATCCTCTACCAAATTTCGAATGAAATGGAACCTGATGTCAATGTGTTTATTCCGATTGTGTTTGTACTGGATTCCTGGAGATATTTGTAATACCCGAGAAATCGACGTCGAGAATTTAAATCCAAAAATTTAAGAATTGGATTTAATTATCAAAACCGAAATAATTCCGAGAGAGCGGAATTAAATATTTTCGGACGATAGCAACTCGAAGAGAGTTATCGAATTATCTATTAATCATGGATAATTTATATTATGGTTTTTAAAATTAAAAATCATAAAAAAAAAAAAAAAAAAAAAAAAGGGAAAAACGCAGCCTGAAGGTGGCGCGGTGGCCGCGCGCAGCGCGCCACCATGCAGGGGCTGCAGCCCCTACGCGTTCAAACGCGTTTTTGCTCCGATTTTTGATATGTCACAATTTCCAATCGACTTGTATTCAATCCTCAGTCATTATGGAGTGTTATTGGATGATTGTGGACGGATTTTTGGACTTGAGACAACTCCCACAAGTTGGATAAAGGTGGATACATGAACACTAAGTGGATTCATTGAACCATGTTGGGAGTGGGTGGAATGGATGAGGATTAGGGGGTGTATTTTCGAGAATTGACTGCCATTACTTCTCCCTCTCTTTCCTAGGTCCTTAATGGCTGCAATTAGAAAGCCTAAATTCGAGTTTAACCCTCCCACAGCCCCCAAAACTTCACCCCATTCACCCATCCGAAAATTAGAGTTCATTTGAGTGTTGGTGAGAAATTGTGGGTGGTTCTTCATCATCTCAGGGGATTGGACGAGTTGCAAGGTTTCAAACCATTCATCCATTGTTAGGTAAGGATTCCATTCCATTTCCTTGGCCTTAGAATCGGATTTCTTGCCCTAAACACAAGAGTTTTGTCAAACCGTTTGATTATAGGTTCATTCGGGGATAGCAGACTGTTTCGCGGGTGGAGATCACGTTTGGACGATTCAAATCTGAGGATTTTCGATCTCAATCTCTTGATATGTAAGTTAATGATGTGCATGTCAATTTTTAGAGTGTTTGGTTGAGTATTCTTTGAGATATGGTTCGAATTCCATCTAGTGTCAAATCTGTATTTTAGGGTTTCTTCCGAGTATGTTTTCTTGTTGTGCTTTTCTCGCCTAGATCCGTTCACTTTTGGAAGAACTTGTCTAAATGAAAAATGTTCCTAATGCTTTAAAGATGATGTCTGTAAATTTTCATAATTTTTGGAATTGATTTGGTCGACGAAATCAGATCTGGTATTTTCTGCTATGTTTGATGACAGATTCAAGTTCCGAGCATGTTCAGTTTTGTGGTTCCTGTTTCTCTTAGCTATGGTCGTTTTTGATGGTCGACTTCTTCATGAAAATTGTTCATCTATGTGTCTAGTTTACTCCTGTTAAATTTCAGAATTTTTGGATCAATATTCGAATTGTTATGGATTTTTGAGTAAGCTGTGGTCGGATGAACAGTGGTCTTTGCACCCTTTTGAAAACAAGTTTCTGAAATGATTTTTTTTGAGCAACTTAGAGTCCGAATTTGCTAAGGCCTATTTCTGAGAAAAATGTTTATTTTGATGTCGCCTAGCACCTGTAAAATTTTCAGAATTTTTCACAAAGTTTTACTACATTTCCTAATACGATTTTGAAAACTGCCACAGTGTAGTCTTACCGGTGAAATTTGGTTTCGTACGTTTGGATGATTAATGAGTCGATTGCTACTCTTTTATGAATCTTATGAATTCTGGAAATGTAGACATGTGTTGTAATGATTAAAATGTGGATTTTGAAACTTTGTGAGTTTTGATCGAGTTAGATGCCCAATTTTGGAGGGTAAGTGCACTTGGCGTGAGCTCGTTGGGCCGCCCCCTCTTTTTGGTGGCCAAAACGGCGCCAAGGAAATGTTGTTGCGTGATTGTATGAGTCTATACTCCTAGATGTATCCGTATGGGTTATCTAGGGCTCCGGAGTGTGTCTGTATAGGGTCCGCTACTTTCACTTGCTTTGCGGGTTCGATTCCCCAAGGTTTATGTTTTTTTCCTGCGGGTTCGATTCCCCAGGATATTGTTGTCTCCTATGGGTTCGATTCCCTAGGATGTATATTGAGTTCTTGCGGGTTCGATTCCCCAAGGACGGATGTCCTCGATCATAATGAACAATGGTAAACGAAGG
Organism: Hygrophila difformis; assembly: GCA_030278955.1. Classification (NCBI taxonomy): domain Eukaryota; kingdom Viridiplantae; phylum Streptophyta; class Magnoliopsida; order Lamiales; family Acanthaceae; genus Hygrophila; species Hygrophila difformis. The sequence continues at coordinate 24,016 of JAOANR010000207.1, forward strand.
TGTTTGAGCTCTTGCGGGTTTGATTCCCCAAGAATGGTTTCTCGATAAAAATGAATAATGATATACTATTCGTATGGTAAAGTGTAAGAATCTTCCGGAATTATTTTTACTCGACCTTCCTTTTTAAATTACAAATTCTATCTTTAAATCTCTCTTCTAAAAACTTTAAAATTCGTTATGCTATACATTAACTTACTCAGTACCTTTGTACTGATAGATACGTTGTCTCATTTTTTTTTTCAGATGTTGAAGATTAGCGCATCGCATTTACATTGGGATGGGAATTTTCCGAAGACTTGTCGCACTTGTTTTTAAATTATTTTACGAATTCCAAACTTATGTTTGGCCGTGTTTGGCCCTTAGCTTCCGCACTGTTTTAATTATGTATGTTAGACTTAACTCTGATTTAAACCTTCGGGCACTTATTGAATGGTTTTTAAATTATTTTTAAGTATTGGTACAACTTAGCCTTAGCATCTTCTCAAGTGAGCTCGAAATGGTTCGCGTCTTGCTTGGGAAGGTGTGGCGGTAATGCCCTGGCCTGGGTGATCAAATCCGGGGTGTTACAAAGTGGTATCAGAGCCGGAATATTTTAAAGCTATTATTTTAAAGATATTATCTGATACCAGAGTGGTATCAGAGCCCGGAATATTTTAAAGCTATTATTTTAAAGATATTATCTGATACCAAAGTGGTATCAGAGCCCGGAAAATTTTTTTTTAAGCTATTATTTTTCGGCCCACTATAGAGGCCCAAAATATTCAATATTACTTTTAAGCATTTCAAATATTATTTCCATGGAAATGAATTTTATTTTAAAACCCATGGGAATTATATAACAATTGTTCCGACAAGTCTTGAAAAATGCATAAATATTTTTTTTTGGGGGGGAGATGCATTTGCATACATCCATCATTTTTTTTAAAATGCTCCAAAGTATTTATATGCATGTCACGTGTATTTGATAACGTTCTTAGTTGGTATGTCGATTGACCTTGCCTTAGAGCCACTAACTTGAATCTAACCTTGCTTTAGCCTTAGAACTTGGTCAAGGGTGCTTAGTTTGCACATATCTATTCTCTCCTCTTGCCCTTCCTATCATATAGATCTTCCTGACTGTTAGCGTGCCTTAGACTAGAAACTCATCTTCGCGTGCTTGGATAACAGAAATGGCACCTAGGGGAAGGCCAAGGAGGGTAGTCCCAAACAACGGTGGTGCTAACGCACCTAACAACAATGACATTCCTCAAATCATAGGAGGGCGAGTGCCAACTGTTCCCAACAATATGGATGAGCGTCTAAGGAATATTGAGGAAGTTCTCGTAGCACTAGGAAATGCCGAGGTGCAACGTGCACAAGCGAGTGTACCACCGCCGGTAGCCCGAGGCAACTACCTAGCATTGGTGAACCCTTACAAACCACCTCATTATGACGGCCAAGAGGACCCTACCAAGTTGGAGAATTGGATCCGAACTTTCGACAAGCTTCTTACTGCCGTCAAATGCCCCGAGAACGAGAAGGTTCGAGTGGCGACCTATTATCTGGATGGAGAGGCGGACGAGTGGTGGCAACATCTCCAAGGAGATTTGGCTGAGGTTGAGAAGGTTTATACATGGGGAGAATTTAAGGAAGCATTGAGAGAGAGGTTTTATCCACTGAGCACTAAGGCTGCAAAGTATGAAGAATTTATTAACTTAAGACAAGGAGGAAAAACGGTGCAGGAGTACTACGCAAAGTTCAAGGAGCTAGTTCGCTTTGCTCCGAGACTTGTGCCCACTGATTCTGACAAGGCTCAGAAATTTGAAATGGGGTTGAACCTCAGTATCAGGGAGATACTGGTGGGAGGACAATGCACTACTCTACAAGCCGTGTATGACCGATCTGTAGCAATTGCTCGTGTCCAGCAGCTGAAACGCAAGGACAATGGCGAGTCGAGCAAGGGATCGCAAGGATTTGAGAAAAAGAATCGAAGCAACAAATATAACAAATTGAGGAAGAACGATGGTCAATCTAGGTTCGATGGACCTAAGGAGAAGGCAGACGGAGGTTTGAACAATAGAAGAAATGACACCCGTGGTACATCCATACCACGATGTCCGCAGTGCCACAAAGCTCATCTGGTACGCGAGTGCCCTAAGCGTGGAACTTGTTATAGATGTGGTGGGGAAGACCACATGATCAGAGAGTGCAATGCTCGCGAGGAGATGATCGAGAAGAGGTTGGATTTGGTGAACCCTCCACACGAGAATCGGCCGACTGGGCCAAATCATCCCAATAATCAAGGACAGAGACCACAACAGAATCGCAACCAGCAAGAAGAAAATTCATAGGCAGTTATGGGGACATAACTGCGGTCCTAAGGGGGAGAGGATGTGATACCCCGCAGAGTTGTCACGCGTTGAGGTAAGAATTTAATTTTCGAGCCTCAATAATTCTATGCGTGTGAAACTACTTATGTTGGTGTTGCTTTCCGAGTGCGACCCAACTTCGAGGACGAAGTTGATTTCTAAGGGGGGAAGACTGTAATACCCGAGAAATCGACGTCGAGAATTTAAATCCAAAAATTTAAGAATTGGATTTAATTATCAAAACCGAAATAATTCCGAGAGAGCGGAATTAAATATTTTCGGACGATAGCAACTCGAAGAGAGTTATCGAATTATCTATTAATCATGGATAATTTATATTATGGTTTTTAAAATTAAAAATCATAAAAAATAAAAAAAAAAAGGGAAAAACGCAGCCTGAAGGTGGCGCGGTGGCCGCGCGGTGCGCGCCACCAGCGCGCCACCATGCAGGGGCTGCAGCCCCTACGCGTTCAAACGCGTTTTTGCTCCGATTTTTGATATGTCACAATTTCCAATCGACTTGTATTCAATCCTCAGTCATTATGGAGTGTTATTGGATGATTGTGGACGGATTTTTGGACTTGAGACAACTCCCACAAGTTGGATAAAGGTGGATACATGAACACTAAGTGGATTCATTGAACCATGTTGGGAGTGGGTGGAATGGATGAGGATTAGGGGGTGTATTTTCGAGAATTGACTGCCATTACTTCTCCCTCTCTTTCCTAGGTCCTTAATGGCTGCAATTAGAAAGCCTAAATTCGAGTTTAACCCTCCCACAGCCCCCAAAACTTCACCCCATTCACCCATCCGAAAATTAGAGTTCATTTGAGTGTTGGTGAGAAATTGTGGGTGGTTCTTCATCATCTCAGGGGATTGGACGAGTTGCAAGGTTTCAAACCATTCATCCATTGTTAGGTAAGGATTCCATTCCATTTCCTTGGCCTTAGAATCGGATTTCTTGCCCTAAACACAAGAGTTTTGTCAAACCGTTTGATTATAGGTTCATTCGGGGATAGCAGACTGTTTCGCGGGTGGAGATCACGTTTGGACGATTCAAATCTGAGGATTTTCGATCTCAATCTCTTGATATGTAAGTTAATGATGTGCATGTCAATTTTTAGAGTGTTTGGTTGAGTATTCTTTGAGATATGGTTCGAATTCCATCTAGTGTCAAATCTGTATTTTAGGGTTTCTTCCGAGTATGTTTTCTTGTTGTGCTTTTCTCGCCTAGATCCGTTCACTTTTGGAAGAACTTGTCTAAATGAAAAATGTTCCTAATGCTTTAAAGATGATGTCTGTAAATTTTCATAATTTTTGGAATTGATTTGGTCGACGAAATCAGATCTGGTATTTTCTGCTATGTTTGATGACAGATTCAAGTTCCGAGCATGTTCAGTTTTGTGGTTCCTGTTTCTCTTAGCTATGGTCGTTTTTGATGGTCGACTTCTTCATGAAAATTGTTCATCTATGTGTCTAGTTTACTCCTGTTAAATTTCAGAATTTTTGGATCAATATTCGAATTGTTATGGATTTTTGAGTAAGCTGTGGTCGGATGAACAGTGGTCTTTGCACCCTTTTGAAAACAAGTTTCTGAAATGATTTTTTTTGAGCAACTTAGAGTCCGAATTTGCTAAGGCCTATTTCTGAGAAAAATGTTTATTTTGATGTCGCCTAGCACCTGTAAAATTTTCAGAATTTTTCACAAAGTTTTACTACATTTCCTAATACGATTTTGAAAACTGCCACAGTGTAGTCTTACCGGTGAAATTTGGTTTCGTACGTTTGGATGATTAATGAGTCGATTGCTACTCTTTTATGAATCTTATGAATTCTGGAAATGTAGACATGTGTTGTAATGATTAAAATGTGGATTTTGAAACTTTGTGAGTTTTGATCGAGTTAGATGCCCAATTTTGGAGGGTAAGTGCACTTGGCGTGAGCTCGTTGGGCCGCCCCCTCTTTTTGGTGGCCAAAACGGCGCCAAGGAAATGTTGTTGCGTGATTGTATGAGTCTATACTCCTAGATGTATCCGTATGGGTTATCTAGGGCTCCGGAGTGTGTCTGTATAGGGTCCGCTACTTTCACTTGCTTTGCGGGTTCGATTCCCCAAGGTTTATGTTTTTTTCCTGCGGGTTCGATTCCCCAGGATATTGTTGTCTCCTATGGGTTCGATTCCCTAGGATGTATATTGAGTTCTTGCGGGTTCGATTCCCCAAGGACGGATGTCCTCGATCATAATGAACAATGGTAAACGAAGGTGTTTGAGCTCTTGCGGGTTTGATTCCCCAAGAATGGTTTCTCGATAAAAATGAATAATGATATACTATTCGTATGGTAAAGTGTAAGAATCTTCCGGAATTATTTTTACTCGACCTTCCTTTTTAAATTACAAATTCTATCTTTAAATCTCTCTTCTAAAAACTTTAAAATTCGTTATGCTATACATTAACTTACTCAGTACCTTTGTACTGATAGATACGTTGTCTCATTTTTTTTTCAGATGTTGAAGATTAGCGCATCGCATTTACATTGGGATGGGAATTTTCCGAAGACTTGTCGCACTTGTTTTTAAATTATTTTACGAATTCCAAACTTATGTTTGGCCGTGTTTGGCCCTTAGCTTCCGCACTGTTTTAATTATGTATGTTAGACTTAACTCTGATTTAAACCTTCGGGCACTTATTGAATGGTTTTTAAATTATTTTTAAGTATTGGTACAACTTAGCCTTAGCATCTTCTCAAGTGAGCTCGAAATGGTTCGCGTCTTGCTTGGGAAGGTGTGGCGGTAATGCCCTGGCCTGGGTGATCAAATCCGGGGTGTTACAATATTAATGGCACTGGTGTTGTCACAGTGAATAAGAAAATCATCCAAGGATATACCATAATCCAGAAGCATTTGACGCATCCAAATCAGTTGGGTACAACAATGAGCAGCAACGATATATTCAGCTTCCGCAGTAGACAAAGCAACAAAATTTTGTTTCCGAGAATACCAGCTGACTAAGTTCTGTCCAAGATAGAAACAACCACCAGTGGTAGATTTGCGGTCGTCGGAACAACCAGCCCAGTCAGAGTCTGTATAACCAATTAACTCAAGAGAGGAACGTTTAGAATACTAGAGACCAAGGCCGGAAGTGCCTTTAAGATATCGAAGAATCCATTTTACAGCACGAAGGTGAGATTCTTTAGGATCGGACTGATATCGAGCGCACACACCAACAATAAAGGAGATATCCGGACGACTAGCAGTGAGATACAAGAGACTGCCAATAATGCTGCGATACATTTTTTGATTAACAGAAACCCTAGATTCATCTTTGGTAATCTTGTCATGCTGACCAAGGGGTGATCTGGCAATCTTGCAATCCTCCATTTTGAATTTCTGAAGCATGGTGCCAACATACTTCTCTTGATTAAGAAAAATTCCATCGGAGGTTTGCTTAATCTGCAGTCCCAAGAAGAATGTAAGCTCACCCATCATGCTCATCTCAAATTCAGTCTGCATAGAGTGTACAAAAGCATCTCGAAGATCATCTGAAGTGGAATCAAAAACAATATCATCCACGTAAATCTGTGCTACCAACAAATGGTTGTTAGTGCGTTGTACGAACAACGTCTTGTCAACATTACCACGCACATAGCCTTTGTCCAAGAGATATGTAGATAAACGTTCATACCAGGCACGAGGAGCCTGCTTTAGACCATAAAGAGCACGCTTAACCTTATAAACATAATCAGGATGATTAGGGCATTCAAAACCAATGGGTTGAGACACATAGATGTCTTCCTTGATGTAGCCATTCAGAAAGGCGGTTTTGATGTCCATTTGATACAGTTTAAAACCAAGAGAGCAAGAGATAGCAAGTAATAACCTTACAGCCTCGATGCGAGCAACAGGGGCGAATGTCTCATCATAATCCAAGCCTTCAATCTGAGTGAAACCTTGTGCGACTAAGCGGGCCTTATTGCGAATGATCTTTCCATGCTCATCAGTCTTGTTCCGAAAGACCCATTTAGGGCCAATGACATTCACTCCAGTTGGTTGTTCCATCAACTCCCAAACATCATTGCCTTTGAATTGTAGCAATTCATCCTGCATCGCAGCTATCCAAAACTCATCTTATAAAGCCTCATTAGCATTCTTAGGTTCAATAGATGAAACAAAACAATGCATAATGTGAAAGCACATATTTGCTAGTTCAGAAATATTAAGTTGATGACCTCGAGCATGTCTAGGACCAGAGGGATCGCCAATAATATCATCCTTAGAGTGGTACTTAGGTGCTCGTGGACCACGTTTTGGACCTCTCCTTTTGGGAGAATCTGAAGCTGATGGTTGTTCACCAGTTGTATCAACAACCGGATCACCTTCTTCAGTATCAGAAACGTCAATAGGATCTGAGGGAGGCACTACTTCAGGAGTTGCACTGGAGGAAACATGAGGGATAATCCGAATAGGATCATCATCATCATCATGAGGAGAGACAGAGCCTGCAGAGAGATTAGCATCATCAAAGACAACATTAATAGTCTCAATAACCTTTGAAATTCTCTTCAAGTAGACATGGTAGGCTCTTTAATCCACTGAATATCCTAAGAAAATAGCTTCATCAGATTTGGAATCAAACTGTTTGACAATAGTTCGATCCTTCAAAGCATAGCACATACTTCCAAAGACATGAAGGTGAGAGATGTTAGGACTCTTCCCTCTCCAAATTTCATAAGGAGTAGTGGTTGTCTGAGGTCGCATGTACACTCGATTAATGATATAGCATGAGATATTAACAGCTTCAGCCCAAAAATGTTTCCCAAGTTTACTAGCATGGAGGAGAGAACGAGCCATCTCTTGTAGAGTACGATTCTTACGCTCAACCACACCATTCTGTTGTGGAGTGTGGGGAGCTGAATATTCATGAGCAATACCAAGGTTGTTGCAGAGTTGTGCGAACAACTGATTTTCAAACTCTTTCCCATGATCAGATCGGATACGTCCTATCTTGAGATCCATTTCAGCCATGATCTTTAAAGATAGCTTAGAGAACACTGAACAGCCTCATCTTTGGACTTTAAGAAATCAACCCAAGTATAACGAGAAAAATCATCAACGCATACAAAGATGTACCTCTTACCACCTAGGCTTGGAACTTCTGTTGGTCCCATCAAGTCCATGTGCAACAGCTCAAGGCACCTTGTGGTCTGAATGGTATCCACTACTTTGTGAGAAGAGTGAATTTGTTTACCCTTAGCACAAGCACCACATACTACCTTGGCTTTGCTCTGTAGTTTGGGCAACCCTCGAACAACGCCAGACTTGCTAAGTTGAATAAGAGATTTGTAATTCATATGCCCACACCTTTGATGCTACAACTTTGCAGTTTCAACCTGTGATAAAAAGACTGATTCCACAGCAGGCTTTAAGACATAGCAATTGTTAGATGATCGCACTCCTTTAATGACACAATTGTAAGCAGGATCAATAACCATGCAATCCTCATCAGTGAAACCAACAAAGAATTTCTCATCACATAGTTGACTTATGGAGATAAGATTAGTAGATAGATCAGCAACATAGTACACAGTAGTTAGGAAACCCATGTTTGCACCTTTTGCTTTCCCATATCCACAGATTTTGCTACGAGCTCCATTTCCATAGAGTACTTCCCCACAATCAGATTCCACATAATCAATGAGAAAATCCTTTTTACCAGTCATATGTCGAGAGCAGTCACTGTCAAAATACCACTTACCATCATTGGGTCCTTTCTGAGCAGAAAGTACAACTAGGCACACCTTGGGTACTATCTTGGTTTTGGGAATCCACATCATAGTGAGTTTAACATGCTTCTGTAGTTCCAGCGATGGCCAAACAACCGGGCGACCACCAAGAAGATCTTGGGTAAGTCTTTGACAGAGGTGAACAGGATGACCTTGGAATTTACAATAAGGGCAGTCTTTGCTCTTCTTGGGGGACTCTGGACAATCAACTTTCCCAGGTGCTTTGGATGAGCTGGTCTCAAGGGTACCTGCACGCACAAAAGTAGGTGCAGATTTCTTGTTAAGTCTAGAATTGCGCTTGTAGCCAATACCTTCTCTATTGGATGGCGATTTCCCTTGATTAATGATCTCATCCAGCTTGTCTTTGCCTTTAACCATGTTATCTATCTTCTGGGTCTTGGCAAGCAATGCAGCGTTTTCCTCCAATAGAGTATCTCTCTCAGTAGATACAGTGGCCAAAGATTCCTTGAGACTTGTGATCCATCTCATCAATAAGGACTAGAAGATCTCCCTTCTGATCAAGCAACTTCTTATTCTCTGCAACAGCAACTGCATGATCCTCTTTCACCAATTCAAATCCTGCAAGAAGTTCATCATAATCATATTGACTAGCTTCACTGTCAGATTCATGAGACTCTGTATCAGACAAATGTTTGGACAGAGTGTCATCGGTTGTTAGAACAACGTCTTTCACAGTAAAGGCTATCATCTCCTCATCTTCGCTATCATCTCCCTCCTCCTTGGAAGTACAACTGACCTCACCATCACTTAAGGTAGCTTGAAGAGCTTTTCCAACCCTTCTCTTAGCAGTAGGGCATTCAGAGGCTTTATGGCCAACACCTTCACAATCATAGCACTTTAAATTCTTGAAGGTATCAGGTAAATCCATCTTCTTATAACCCTTCCTCTTATCATAGGAATTGTCTGACTTGTGCTTGGAAGGTTGTTCACGGGATGACGAAACACCTCGCTGATAACGTCCTTTATCATTTTTCTTGTAGTTCAGCTTCTTGGCTCTCTTGTCCTGTAATATCCTTGCCAATTTCTTGGTTAGGTAAGCCTTTTCTTCATTGTCAATGCACTGAATCTCATCTTCAACTTTGAAAGCTAGATTACGTGTAGGCTCTTCTTCCAAGTAGTTCATCTCAAAAGTCTGAAGTGAACCAACCAATGCTTCAAGAGTAAAGGTTTTGGTCTTCTCAAGTTCTTCAAGAGTGGACACCTTCGATTGATACCTACGAGTAACCGTCCTCAGCATCTTCCGAACCAGCTTTGCATCATCATACTTCAAACCAAAAGACTGAGCTTCATTTACTAACTTCTAGAACCGAGCATGATAAGCAACAATATTTTCATCCTCCTGCATCCGAATACTGTCAAAGGCAGATTCAATTCTCTAAAGCTTCAAGGCTTGTACATCAGCAGATCCTTCATAGGCTGCTTCCAAAGCAGTCCAGGCTTCATGAGCTGTCTCACAGTTTGAAATGATGTGATATTGTGATTCATCCACAGAATTGAACAGACAATTCAAAGCAGTGTTGTTCCCTTGTTCCTTGTTCTTCTGAGCAGCTGACATTTCTTCTTGAGTAGTAGGGACAAAAGTAGTAATGGCAGCTGAGGTTTCAGTAGCAGGCGTGCGGACCTCTTTCATAGGTTGTTCCCAGGGTGTTAGAACAGCATTCCAGACATCTACACCAGTATGCTTAAGAAATATCCTCATTCGATTCTTCCAGAATGGATAATTCGAACCATCAAACAAAGGAGCTCTCGAGACAGAGCCACCTTCTCTATTCATATTGGACCGGACTCAGCTAAACGTTAGAGCCCCGCTCTGATACCAATTGACAGGCCCAATCAGAATACGTAAAACCCTGTGAGCGTTGTTTGAGCGATGTCTCAACAACCTGCAAACCACAACCAGAGGCAAACACAAACAGAGTGCGGAATAAAATAAGAACACAAGGAATTTGGTCACCCAGTTCGATCCACTGATCTACATCTGGGGGCTCCAAGCCAGGGATTCACTAGATCTCCACTAAACCGATTGAACAAGAGTCAACCACACCTTACATACCCTTACATTCCAATGAACTCTCCTATCTACCCAAATAGACTAGAAGAACACAAGGGAGCATCAACTATCTACCCAAATGCACACAATTCACCAGCAGGTATTAAGATGGTGTTTGAGGAATCTAGCTAATCAAACAAGTTAAGCTCAATGGTGCTAAAACGCCTACAATACACACGGATTGTGTTTACAAAACAATAAACTCAGAAATGCCTAAACACAATCCCAATTACCCCATGAAAATGTAGAAGACTCAACAGCTAAAGATATACCAGTAGCAGGATGGTTGTTGGTGCCTTCTGCAAACAACGAAAACCAGGGGGTTTCTGCTTCAGCTCTCCATCCACCATAAACACAGCTTTGAATCTGTTAATACTGTGTAAAAGGAGCTGTGATTGCGGCTGTAAACACCCACAATCCCTCAAGGACGAAGGCAGGTATTTATATGGGTCTTAAGGCCCATCTAAAGCCCTCTAAGGACTGCTAGGGGAAATGCCACGTCACTGTACTATTCTGTGCTTTTTCCAGAGAAGAGAAAAGAGCGTTGTTGGCATGATGTTGCAACAACGGCAAATATAACGAACATCTTCACAATACAAGAAATATCCCTAACAAAATTTATTCTAAGGAAACAATAAGAATTATGCTAAGAAAGTGGATAAAATTATTCTATGAAAGAAGATTTAAAATGTGACAGAAGGGACAGGAAGGAAATAATAAAGATTGGACAAGATTTCAGATGAGGCACAAGTAAACTTCAATTTTTATTACACAGATCTTTGGTTGGGCTAATTCATCAGTTAGCTAACTCTCATGCTTTCTGAACTATGTTCCCTTTAACAGACAGGTACTTACAGTCAGAATTTGCATGCTCTTGAGACCTCAACTTCTAAGATACCACAGATTAATAACTGCCCCTGTCGAGGTATGTTATTCCTCCATGGTGGATAAGCAACACCTAACACATCATTAGTTGACATGCCAAGTACTCCTATCATCTCCCTTGTCACACCCAAAGTCCAAATTAATTCCCGAACTAATCCATAACTTTTAAACCTTACAACCGGCGGCCAACCTCTAATTCTTCCGAGTGACCTCTATGAAAGCATTTTAAAGAAAGCGGTAAAGGAAGCAGTAAGGAAAGCATTTAAAAACCTATCACTCGGAAGTTTTAAAAGCTATCTCATTATGTTAGTATAAAAGAGCCCCTGGTCTTGGTGACCAGATGCAGATTTAAAACTTCCCAGATATCAGTAAGCCACAGGGCTTAATAACATCCGGTTAGTTATGAGATACAAACTGAGTGGAACAGACCTGTGAAGATCTATTCCGAATGTACTCACTCAAGACTCAATTCTAGGCTTTGGCGGGAGAACACAGTAGTTGAAAAAATACGCAACCCTACCTTAGAAATTAACCAAGGCCTATATGTTGTTCCTCTAGTATTATTTATCACATCTTATCCGAGTCCAAGTGGACACTGATTCGATGCAATACTTAATAGAAGATTTCCAACACACAGTAATTTTGAGAAAACAATAGATATTTGAAAATCATTCCCTAAACAGGTACTAAACTCTCAATTAAAACACATATCCTTTCAGTCTAGGAGAGACCTAATCGCTGACTCTGCTTCTAAGTTCTCAAAATCAACCCCAGTAGAATATGAGTTAGTCATAACTGTCGAATTTATCCTTTACTCAGATCCGGATTTTATAAAGTGATTTTTGTGGAAATTTATTATGCAGCATCTGATTTAAATCAAGACTTCTATGTCCAAGGATAAGGATCTCCAAAATATTATGGACCACAATAACTACATAATAATATCATGTATACATGTATATGAGAAGTAAAATAAAATACCCCAAAATATATGGTGGGGTTAGACAGAATTTGGTACACAAAGATGGATTAGCCATGAGAAAAGAAGAATTGGGTAAAAGAGTACCAGAAATAACTGGGGTTATCTGGACTACAAACATCTGTCATCCAGTTCCCGATTATTCCAGATGGAATGATTTTTAGACAGTAAGGATCCCTTAATGACAGTGATCGCTATCATTGAGAGTCCTACTATCCATGAATAAGGAAAAACCCACATGTTTTCTTACTATAGTATTACTATAACAGTATTAATCGACACTGTCTAATATTACCACAGTTTGAAATTCAGGTTTGAAATTAAGATAAAGAAAAGAAAACTGTATCTAATTAGGAGTTGGCTGAGTGGCTAATCGTTATCCCCGTGAAGGGACCTTTTTGCCGTAGCTTCACCAACCACTAATCAGACCATGCAAAATAACGAGTAATAATTAATACACAGAAGACGAGCTAATCGTTATCCCGGTGAAGGGACCTTTTTGCCAACATTGATATGTGATATTCCTTATTACCCATTCATACACACAATAAACAGAAAAGATGAATTTAACAAAATATTTTTGGTACTGTGTGACTATTAATCACACAATAATTGAGACACTAATGGGTTGAGATGTGTAATGGATAAAATTAGATGTAATGGGCCTAAGCCCAATACACCCATGCAACTTACACAAATCAAGAAATAGAATATTTTTGAAGTTTTAAAATAGAAGGAGGAGGTCAATTCGGTCTACTAGGTAAGGTGCATAATAGACCGAATTGAGGATGCATGAAGGATGAAGTATTACCTTACCCAATTAATCCTTACAAAGATATGAAACATCATCTAATTCGAATTGTCGAAGTAATTTGGTCTGAACCGAATTGGACAATTCGAATTGATGAAGTCATTCCCTTACTCAAATTTGGACAAGGCATTTACTCCAAAATGAGGGTAATTCGAATTGCCAAGTCAATTCGGTCTAGACCGAATTGGCAATTCGAATTGGTAAGACAAAGAAAATATACTAAGGCATGAGGAGATGGAATGCATACAATATGGTATACAAGGTCAATTCGGTCTATGGGAGCAATTCGGTCTAAACCGAATTGCATAGACCGAATTGCTTGTGCACCATATGAGAACAATTTTTGCTATGTAATTCGGTCTCAAGGGCAATTCGGTTCGGTTTAGACCGAATTGCCTAGACCGAATTGCATACAGATTTTTATATAAGGAATCTAACAAACATTTTTTACCATGCACTTCCATTTTCATGGGCAATTTGGTTTAGACCGAATTGCCTTAAATCGAATTGCATGTCATTTTTCACATAAGTGTATTTTGTGCTCACAAGTACAAGTTCGGTTTCCACTGTGCAGTTTATGATGGATGAGATTTACCAAATCCTTCATTTCACATCAGTGTCACCTCACAGCCACACTAGTGAGTATTTTAAGGAAAATAGCATGGTACATATTCAGTAGACAGTGGTATGAATCAAACCCTAATTCTACAAACAAGAAATTCAAAGGTCTAAGAACCTAAAACACTTAGAAATTAAGAACTACATGCATAAAAATAAGAACACTTACATTATCTAAGGCAACAATAAAATAAAATGTAAAGAACAAAAACAGCAAAATAAAGCATTAAAATTAATTCTAACAACCCTAAAATTATCTAAAACCTAAGAAAACTCATTTGAAGCTCTAAGGCATAAAAACATACCAAAACCCACTAAACATGCATTTATTGAGAATGTAAGTCAACTAGGACATAATAAATGTAACCTAGTTGAAACAAACAAACATTCTAACATTTATTGCTAGGAAAGCATTTAAGGAGTGTCAAACACATGAAATAAAACCCATTTCTGGAATTTCTTCTTGTATTGGCACTTGAAAGCAAGGTAAATAACCCAAAATCATCATTAACTTGAAGGTAGGGTTTATTCTAACTACAAAGCATGTAAATGTATGGAAAGGACTACTCTAAAGGTAGTAACAAGCTTCTACAAAAATAAACTAAGATTAAAACATCAAAAACTGAGCTACATGCATAAAAATAAACTTACTAAACTAAACTACCTACCTAACCCTTAAGGGGTGAAGAACAGCTCCTGCTACTTCTTTTTGTCCTAAGCCGAATCTTTGTAAAGTGTAGTATATCTTCATGTGTTGAGGAAGATCAGCTTTTATACTTCTTACTCGAAACCCTAGGCCCATCAGGGCCCATCAACAGTGTCATGTATTTCCCACGTGCTCCACAGCTTCATTTGGATTCAATTTTGAATGTAATTCGGTCTCATCATGCAATTCGGTTTAGTCCGAATTGGTGCAATTCGAATTGCATGAGATCTTCCTTCTTGATCTTTAGCTGGAATGTGGTATTCATTCATCAATTCGGTCTAGGTGTAGACCGAATTGGCCTTTTCGAATTGATGATGGCTCCTGTTTGGCTTTCTTTTGAGGCAATTCGGTCTATGCGATCAATTCGGTCTAGACCAAATTGCATAGATCGAATCGCATCTCCCCTTTATCTTCAGGGTCTTCTTCTTTCCACAGTGCCATTCGGTCTAGGGGTCAATTTGGTTTAGATCGAATTGCCACATACCGAATTGGTTAATCTGCTTCTCTTCTTCAACACTTGTCCATTTTTCTTCTTCTTCTCTTCAGCAATTCGGTCTAATGAGCTATTCGGTTTAGACCGAATTGCGTAGACCGAATTGATTTCCACACTTAGCCAAAAATTTAGTTTGTGGGATTTTCATTCTTTTTCCCATCTTTTTTTATTTTTGTGGGCTATTTTATTCATTTGCCCATCTTTTCATTCCTTTTTCTTTTCTTTTTCCTTTTTTTTTCATGTTTTTGGATTTTTCTAACACAAATACAATTACAATTGCATATTTTTGTGTTTTTCATTACCAGCTTATTTTTCTTACAAACTTGCATTAATCTGTCGAATTCAACTGCTTTCTTATTAAAATAAGATGGAATTACGATTAAAATGTCCGTCTCAAACGCGGAAATGGATTGGAAATAATAGATAATTTTGGCCATTATCAACATCCTCACATTTAATACTGACCGTTCCCGAGCAGTCAGAGTCAGTTCTCCTAAGAGCATGACTCTGCACATTCAATCCATTTGCGTGGCTTCAAAAATTTCATTCTTTTTATATTGGGATAAGACAATCAAAATTACAAGTATTAAATTCTCTTGATTGCAATGTTTAATCAAATGATACTTCTCACTTGAATAGGCATACAAACCAATCATTATTGTTAATTTTTCTTGAATATATGTATAGAAAATTTCATTGGTTTAATTCTTGAATTCAAGCATGGCATGAACATTGATCAATTAGAATAGAGCTTCACATATAGTAGAATCGGAAAGTTCACTCACTCTCAAAGTTGGCTTTTTATCATTTAACACTCATAATCAAGTTCAATTAAATTCTCCCATAAGCTTGTAATTAGACCAACTCGCCACCCACTCATTTCTTCAAATCGAGATCCCGAGGTCTTATTTAAGGTTATAACGGGGCATACGATTGTAACGTTTGGTAAGGAATGACATTATTGGGCTAAAAAATGACACGAATCCATTCCACCATGACTTGGCATATTTTTATTTATTAAAGTCTATGATCATCACCATTTCTTTCTTTATTTTTCTTTTCTATTGCTTGACATTAGACTTTGTCTAATTTGCTTTGTCAATTGCAATTTATTTCTGTTGAATGAATCTCAACATTTTTCTCCTTTTCTTTTTCTTTTCTTTTCTTCTTTTTTTTGATCGATTTATGGATACCGATTGATATTTTTTATGATCATAAACTGTAATGCCTTGATGGAATTGGTTCGTGTACACTTGGGTTTGATTTTCTTGGTCTTTTTATAAAGTTAGGAATAATATAGTGGCTTCAAAGAAAAATTAGGCTTATAGGCTCAGAGTGGTTAATCCTAAAGGGAAAATATTTTTGGGTTCGGATTTCAAACGAAGGCCAAAAATTTGGTTTTTTTCTAAGTGCTTCGATCATATGCTCAATTTCGGGAATATGACATGGTCTTGAATCGGTCCCAATTGCAAGTTCTAGTGTCCTTTAATCGAATTGATTTTCACACAACAAAGAAATAATGAGTAAAAGTGACTCGACTCAGATCTCACATGGTATGGTTTGATCATGTCATACCTTTATTCTTAAATTTAGCCTTTGAAAAATTCTTGCATTTTATTCAATCAAATTCTCAACATGAAAATTTTGTTTTTCTTCCAAGTGATCATATCATTGGATTTTTATAGCTCAAAACCTCAAAAATTTATATCATGCATATTTTTTATTGTTTTATCCCAATTTAATAGTTTGAAAATTTCATCCTTAGCCTAAATTCAACATGTGAATTTAGGTGACAGATTTTATGCTCGTTTTATGCCGGTTATTTAATTGAAAGCAGTAAAAAGATACTGTAAACATGCAAGCATGTCACAGTTTTGTTTTTGGCATGACAGTCACTTATTCATCTTGGACTGCCACACATCTTTTTCAAAATATTTTTGAGAACTCAAAACGAAATTCTCTTGCGGAAGACATGGAGGATTAATTCCAAATTACAATTTCTGACAATCACATCAAGTAGTTCCAAGGTTCGGCTTATAGCTACGACCTTGATTACAGAAATCCATCAATATATTAGTTACAGGAGATGCTATGTACTCGGATCGAGTTTGCACAAAAATCAAAAGATCTCCTAATTAAAGTTTCAGTTTATCTTACTCAAAAGTGACTCCTTATAAGATGAGTCTGTCTTCCGCATCCTTCTTCTCCTATCCTTGGAAGAAGATCCTGCTCCAATGGATGAAATTTGTCAGGCTGCAGGGCAAGCAGTAATCACCCAAGTCATCCTGGTTCTCTAGCACTCTTTGGCAATAGACTCTGGGTCCTTGGTCACCAAACAGATCAGGAGTCTCCAGGCTATCCGACAACCATGCAAAGACATTGGTGCCCACATACGTCATGACTGACATGTCTGTCACCATCTTGTCTATCATCGCTATCCCCTGACGGACCTGTCCATTATCCAGCTTGCTGAGTAGCATGAATCCCCTGACAAAGATTGATGCTTTGTGATTATCATCAATCCCTGGTTTCAGCAATTTGCAAGCTCTCTCTTCATCCCCTGCGCCAAATGCTTGCAGAGCTGGTACGAACTGGAGGTAATAATTGCCTGCTTTGACACACTTTTGCATGAGTTCCTCCTTCTGCCCTTGGATTCCTATTTGCCACATCTTTACGATTGTGGTCTCCAATTCGCATCTCTTGTAGACAATGGGGAGACTACCTGCTGCCCTGAATTTCCTGCATGCTTTCTTGGCAGTGAATACTTTCTTGATGTCGTCCTCTCCTATACGGGAGAGGATTTCTCCTAGAAGTTCTACTGGCAGGTCCAGTAGTTCGGTTCTTTCTTGTTCTGGAACTGGGTCCGGAAGGATGATGCCTCTGCAAAAATGGGGGAAGTGTTTTTAACGGTTTTCTGATAGTAATATTCAAGTGGAAAATCAACATCCTCACATTTTGGCTAAGCTCTAAATGTGAGTTAATTGGTTTTTGTAACACCCCGGATTTGATTTCCCAGGCCAGGGCATTACCGCCACACTTTTCTAAACAAGACCCGACCCAAGTCGAGCTCATCTAGAAAAATGCTAAGGCTAAGTTGTATCAATTTTTCAAAACAATTTAAAAACCATTCAATCGTGCCCGAACTAAAATCAGAGTATCTCATGCATCACAGTAATAATCAGTGCGGAAGCTAAAAACAAATAAAAATGGGGGCCAAACAGACGGCCAAAAACCAAAGTCCAAAGTCCAGTATTAAAGTCAAGTGCAGAAATTTAAAACAATGATAAAATGCGACAAGTCTTTATTTTTTTGAGAATCCCATCCCAATGCGCCATCACTTACTCTGCGAAAAATAGGAAATAACAATTTTTATCAGTACAAACGGTACTGAGTAAGTTGATGTATAGCATAACAAAATTTAAAGATTTAGAAGAGTAATAAAAAGTTGGGAATTTAATTTAACGAACGAGTAAAAATAATTTACGGGGATTTCTTTTTACGCTTTACCACACCAATGTTCATTTTGATCGAGGACATCCAAACATTACCCGCTTGGGCGCTTATGTCCACAAGCTGCCGGTATCGACGATCCAGGGCCTTAGCCGTTTTGGGATCAATTACCCGCTTGGGCACTTATGTCCACAAGCCGACGGTATCCACAATGTGAGAGCAGCGGACCCTATACAGACACACTCCGGAGCCCTAGGTAACCCCTACGGATACACCTAGGAGTATAGACTCATACAATCACGCAACATAATATTACCTTGGCGCCGTTTTGGCCACCAAAAAGAGGGGGCGGCCCAACGAGCCCACGCCAAGTGCACTTACCCTCCAAATTGAACATCTAACTCGATCAAAACTCACAAAGTTTCAAAAATCACATTTTAATCATTACAACATATATCTACATTTCCAAAATTCATAGGATTCATCAAAGAGTAGCAATCGACTCAAAAACTACCAAAACGTACGAAACCAAATTTCACCGGTAAGACTACACTGTGGCAGTTTTCAAAATCGTATTAGGAAATATAGTAAAACTTTGTGAAAAATTCTGAAAATTTTACAGGTGCTAGGCGACATCAAAATAAACATTTTTCTCAGAAATAGGCTTTAGCAAATTCGGACTCTAAGTCGCTCAAAAAAAAAATCATTTCAGAAACTTGTTTTCAAAAGGGTGCATAGGTCACTGTTCATCCGACCACAGTTTACTTAAAAATCCATAACAATTCGAAGGTTGATCCAAAAATTCTGAAATTTCACAGGAGTAAACTAGACACATAGATGAACAATTTTCATGAAGAAACTAACCATAAAAAACGACCATAGCTAGAAGAAATATGAACTACAAAACTGGACATGCTAGAAATTTAAATCTGTCACCATGTGTAGCAGAAAATACCAGATCCGTTTTCATCGACCAAATCAAGTCCAAAAATTATGAAAATTTACAGACATCATCTTTAAAGTGTTAGGAACATTTTTCATTTAGACAAGGTTTTCCAAAAATGAACGGATCTTGATGAAAAACGCTGAACAATTAAAACTACTCGGATAGAAACCCTAATTGACAGTCTTGGCAAAGGATGAAAATCGAACTCTAACTCAACGAATACTCAACCAAACACTCTAAAAATTGGTATGCACATCATTAACTTACTTCTCAAGAGTATAGTGTCGAAAGCCTCTTTGGTTATACTCCCAAATTCGTCCGGAACAGCCTCTCACCTCCAAGATCTACCGAATGAATCCTAATTTGAGGTGTTTGGAGAAAAACTTGATGTTAGGGCCTAGAATCCGAAGTAAAGAGCAAGGGATTGCTATAGAAACCTTACCTAGACGTAGGAGAAGAGATTGGAATGCTTCCAACTCGTCCAAGAACTCAGGAACAAGAAGAACACTCTCAAAGAACTCTCAACTCTCCAAGGAAGTCTAATTTCGGACTTGTGTGAATGGGTGGTTTGGTGGATGAAATTTGAGATTATGGTAGGGGAATTAGTGTTGCAATGACTGCCATAATGTCCCTTGGTAATGGGAGAACAACTTATGGCAGTCAAATCTCGATTTTCTACCCTCTAATCTACATTCAATCTCCCTACATCTTACATGGTTCAATTTATCCACCCAAGTTCATGAATCCACCTTAACCCAGCTAATTAGAGGCTCTAGAAGCTTCTAGATTCGTCCAAAAGAGTCCCAATACATCCACCAACATCTGAGACATGAATGTGCATCAATTCCATGAATCAAACTCGAGTAAATGACCTCAATCTTCAAGAAACGCGTAGCAGCGTTTTGAAACGCTAATACTGGGGTGGCGGCGCGCTGGTGGCGCGCCACCGCGCGGCCACCGCGCCACCCCAGGTAGCGATTTTTTTTTTTTTTTTTATAATATGATTTTTGATCTTTTAAAAATCATATTTGGATTATCCGTGATTGTTGGATACTCCGATAACTCTCTTCGAGTTGCTATCGTGCGAAAATATTTAATTCCGCTCTCCCGGAATTATTTCGGTTGCGATAGTTAAATCCAATTAATTAATTCAATTAATTAATTTTTCGGATTTAATACTCGATGTTGATTTCTCGGGTATTACAGTCTACCCTCCTTAGAAATCAACTTCGTCCTCGAAGTTGGGTCGCACGTCGAAAAATAATAATTGGCGCAGAAATTATTGAGGCTTGCAATTTAAAATTCTTACCTCAGCTCGCGACGACTTTGCGCGGGGTGTCACATCCTCTCCCCCTTAGGACTGCAGTTATGCCCCCATAACTGCTCCTGAGTCGCTTCGGAAAAGGTTGGGATATCTCTGCTTCATATCCGTTTCCAATTCCCACGTTGCTTCCTCAGTGCCATGATTTGACCATAGGATCTTCACCATCCTCACAGTCTTGTTTCTTGTGACCCTTTCCTTGACATCAAGTACCTCGATCGGATACTCCTCGTATGTCAAGTCGTCATCTAGCTCAATCACGTCGGGTTGCAACACGTGAGTTGGGTCGTGCACATATTTCTTTAATTGAGAAACGTGAAATACGTTGTGCACTCGCGACAATTCTGGTGGAAGTGCCAAACGATAAGCCAAGGTACCTACACGATCCAAAATCTCATACGGACCGATGTAGCGAGGACTTAGCTTTCCTCGTTTACCGAATCGCATCACCCCCTTCATGGGCGATACTTTCAGCATGACCTTGTCTCCCACCTCAAATTCTAACTCTTGCCGCCTAGTGTCGGCGTAGCTCTTCTGCCTATCTTGCGCGGCTTTCATTTTCTGTTGAACCACCTTGATCTTGCTATTCATATCCTCAATGAGCTGCGGTCCAACAACTACCGAATCATCATCCTTCGTCCAGCACAACGGACTATGACACTTCCGTCTGTAAAGCGCTTCGAACGGTGCCATGCCTATGCTAGCGTGATGACTGTTGTTGTACGAGAATTCAATCAACGGCAAGTGGTCTTCCCAACTTCCCTTGAATTCGAGTACACACGCTCTTAGCATGTCTTCGAGCGTCTGAATCGTGCGCTCAGTCTGACCGTCCGTCATTGGATGAAAAGCTGTGCTCATCTTGATTTGGGTTCCTAAGGCTTCTTGTAATTTAGTCCAGAAGTTGGAGACGAATCTACTATCCCGGTCTGAGATAATATCATGCGGTACTCCGTGCCTTCGGACCACATTCTCGATGTATGCCTTAGCTAGTTGATCCATTGACCAATTTTCCTTCATTGGTATGAAAATGGCGGTCTTTGTTAACCGGTCAACTATTACCCAAATCTTATTCATTCCTCGGGGAGATCTTGGCAACCCCGAAACAAAATCCATGGAGATGCTGTCCCACTTCCAGCTTGGGATCTCCAATGGCTTTACCAACCCTAACGGTTTTTGCCTCACTGCCTTCACCTTCTGGCAGGTTATACACTTGGCCACAAAGTTGGCAACATCCTTCTTCATCCGCGGCCACCAATAGATTTTCTTTAAGTCCTTGTACAACTTATCCCCACCAGGGTGGACTGAATAAGGTGTACTGTGGCCTTCTTCCATGAGTCTTCTCTTCAGTTCCTCGCACTTATGAGGAACGCACCATCTTCCTTTAAAACGGACACTTCCGTCTTCATGGATCACGAATCCTACCGCCTTACCTTCACCAATTCTTCCTCTGATCCTCTGGAGATTCTCGTCGTCCGGTTGGGCTTCTCGAATCTCGTCAAATACGGTAGATTTAACTGTTATGGCGTTCACTGTCTCCACCACGGTTCCGTAATGGACTAGTTCAGTATCTAACTTAGCTAGGTCCATATACAGTTCCGAAGGTAGAATGAGCGTGTTCGCCGTGTGCCTCGTCTTGCGACTCAACGCATCCGCTACGACGTTCGCCTTGCCTTCATGGTAGGCTATATCCAGATCGTAATCCTTGATCAGCTCGAGCCATCTCCTCTGCCTCATATTTAACTCTTTCTGAGTAAATATATACTTGAGGCTTTTGTGATCTGTAAACATCCGACAAGTTCGTCCATATAGATAGTGTCGCCAAATCTTAAGAGCGAACACTACCGCTGCTAGTTCCAGATCATGTGTCGGGTAGTTTACCTCGTGCGTCTTGAGTTGCCTTGATGCATAAGCAATCACTCTACGGTTTTGCATTAGCACGCAACCGAGACCTTCTTTTGAGGCGTCGCTATACACCTCATAATCCTCAGTCTCTGATGGCAACGCTAAAACCAGTGCTGATGTGAGTCTCCCTTTAAGCTCACGGAATGACTGCTCACACTCAGCTGTCCAATCAAACTTCAATCCTTTCTTCAGCAGTTGGGTCATCGGTCTCGCAATTTTAGAAAAGTCCTTCACGAACCTTCGGTAGTATCCGGCTAGACCTAGGAAACTTCTTACCTCGGTCTGGTTTGTTGGTGCCGGCCAATCAGACACTGCTGATATCTTTGCCGGGTCGACTGATACTCCTTTAGCCGATACTATATGACCTAGAAAAGCGACTTCATTCTTCCAAAACTCGCACTTAGACAGCTTCGCGTAGAGTTGATTCTTCCTCAAAAGTCCGAGTACTTGGTGCAAATGACTACTATGCTCTTCCTCATTCCTCGAGTAAACTAGGATGTCGTCGATGAATACGACTACACATGTGTCTAGTAACTCTCGGAAAACGCTATTCATGAGGTTCATGAATACTGCGGGAGCATTAGTCAGACCGAAGGACATTACGGTGAATTCGTAGTGTCCATATCTTGTTCGGAATGCTGTCTTGGGTATATCGTTCTCGGCGATACGCAATTGGTGGTATCCCGACCTTAGATCAACCTTTGAAAATACCGACGCTCCTTTCAGTTGATCGAAGAGATCTTCGATCCTAGGTAGCGGGTACTTGTTCTTAATCGTCACTTGATTAAGACCTCGGTAGTCGATGCACAATCGGAGTCCGCCGTCCTTCTTTTTCACGAACAGGACTGGAGCTCCCCATGGTGATGTGCTCGGCCGAATATATCCCTTAGATAACAACTCCTCTAGTTGTTCTTTCAGCTCCTTCATCTCAGCAGGCGCCATGCGATATGGTGCCTTGTACACCGGTTCAATTCCGGGCACGAGATCGATCGTGAACTCCACTTCTCGCTCAGGAGGCATTCCTGGGATATCTTCCGGAAAGACATCTGGGTATTCGTTCACGACGGGGATACTATCGATCTTGTTCTCCTCGCCTTCCAGATTATGCACGTAGCACGCGTACAGTTGGTATCCCTTCTGCATGAGATTGCAGAACTTTACTGCATTTACTATCTTGGCACCCTTCTTCTGAGGCTGCGTATAGTAAATGACCTTCTTCCCGCGACTCTTCGCCAACGAGATCTTCTGCTTCTGGCACTCGATGATAGCCTTGTACCTCGTCAACCAGTCCATTCCCAAAATGATGTCGAAATCCTTAAGGTCAAATTCTATGAGATTCGTAAAAAAGAATTCAGTGTTCTTGATTACTATCGGGATCCCGTCATATCGTTTGGAACACGATACTACCTTACCCGATGGTAATTGGATTCCTAAGTTAATGTTATTCGGAGCTGGTAGATCTAACGCAGATATAGTTCTCACGGAAATCAAAGAGCAACTCGCTCCCGAGTCAAATAAGACCTTGACAGGTACGCTTAAAGCAGTAAACGTACCTTCGATCACATCGCCTTGAGCAGCTAAGTCAGCTTGGTTTATCACGTTCAGGCGTCCTACTGGCCTCCCTTGATTCCCATGCTGGTTTGGATTCTGAGGTGGCCTCTGTGCCTGCGGGAATCTCTGCCCTTGGTTGTCCTGCTGGTTTGGCCCGGCTGGCCTGTTGCCCTGAGGACGGTTTATCAGGTCCAACCTCTTGTCAATGCGGTCCTCCCTCGTCCGGCATTCCTTTTTCAAGTGGCCTTCTCGGCCACAACGGTAACACTGGCCCGGTCTTGGGCATTCACGCACCAAGTGCGGAATGTTGCATTCCCGGCATCTGGGTATGAAGGCGCCCTGGTTATCCGGCCTCCAACCTCCTTGGCCTCCTCGGTTGAGTTCTCTATTATCTGGCTTCCTATGACCATCATTCCTTCCTTGGTCAATTCCCCTTCTGAAGTGATTTCCAGAGTTGTTGTTCCCGTTCTTCTTATCGAAATTGTTTAGGCCTTTGCTCGCCTCTCCATGATCCTTGCGCTTCAGCTGTTGTACTCGTGCAATTGCCACTGCACGATCGTAAACAGCTTGCAGAGTAGTGTGCTGTCCGCCAACCAAGATCTCTCTGATGCTGAGATTCAGCCCCATCTCGAATTTCTGGGCTTTATCAGCATCGGTTGGTACCAGCCTTGGAGCGAATCGGACGAGCTCCTTAAACTTCGCATAGTATTCTTGAACTGTCTGAGTGCCTTGTCGGAGATTTATGAATTCCTCATACTTAGCAGTCTTTGTGCTGAGGGGATAGAACCTTTCCCTCATCATCTCCTTAAACTCTTCCCAGAAGTAGGCATGTTCACCATCAGCAAGTCCTTCTTGGTGGTTTTGCCACCATTCGTCAGCTTCTCCTCTCAAGTAGTACACAGCCACGCCAACCTTCTCATTCGCGGGACACCTGATGGCAGTAAGCAGTTTGTCAAAAGTCCTCAGCCAATCCTCCAACTTCGCGGAATCCTCCTGTCCCTCGTAATGAGGCGGCTGGTAAGGGTTTACCATCGCCAGATAATTTATCCGAGCTGCTGGGGGTGGTACTGCTGCTTGAGCTCGGTTGACTTCAGCGTTTCCTAGAGCAACGAGGACTTGCTCAACTGTCCTCAACCTCTCATCAAGTGCGTTGGGAACAGGGTTAGCTTGAACTCCCGGATTCGGCGGGTTCGCATCAGCTGGAGCATTAACGTTCTCATTCACTGGGATCTCAGCTCTAGGTCTCCCTCTGGGCGGCATTCTGATGATCAAGCACGCAGGGGTTAGATTCGCGGTTAGATGAAAGTTAATAGTCAAGTTAGACTATGATTAGAACTCAGTCTCATAGGTTCTAAGTGCTAAAGACCACTGAAATGGGCAAGGAAGGAAAGAGAAATACTAAATACGAAATTCCACTAGATAAAATGCTTTAACAGCGAGGGTTACATCATGATATACTTACTAAGTTATCACTACGTAAAATGTGATAACTATATGGCAACAAAATGTGAATATACGAATACGCAAAATACGGAAATCAGAAATCTAAAAACAAGTAACGGAGTCCATCACAGAAACCACACGCAACCCCTAAAGCAAATAGTCCGGAGAGTAGCCGAGCATCCTACGGTCGGCCTCTACCTCCTCGTCGGTATCAAGAGGCAGTGGAGGGTTCTCCACAACCTCCTCGGGGTCCTCTTCTTCCACGTTGATGAACTCATCGGGGTCAAACTCTTCCTCCTCTTCCATCTCTGGCTCGGGGTTAAGCTAGTTTTGCAGCCCAACAATGACCTCCTCCAACGCAAAGATGCGTCCCTGCAACATATGCACGTGGTGTCGGCAATCCTCGAACTCGGCTGCAAGAGCATCGTGGCGTGCAGCCATCTGGGTACTCCTAATGGTCATAGCCTCCATCCTCTCTTCTAAAGCCACAATCCTATTTCTATCGTTTGCGGCATCCCTAGAGATATGGCGAAGTTCGTGCGTGATATCCGACATGGAGCACAACAAACGCATGATGGAATCTTGTAACCTCGGGTCGGCCATCTAATCATGCAAATTTTACATTAAGCGATATGCCACACATAAAGAATAATTTGTTAATGCACATGCTTCCCCCCAAAAATAGTACTAAGTTTTTAAGACTTGTCGAATTTGCAAGATATACTTTTCCATGGGTTTTTAAAATAAAATTCCCTTTCTCCATGGAAATAATACTCAAAATGCTTAAAAATAATATTAAATAATTTGGGCCTCTATAGTGGGCCGAAAAATAATAGCTTTAAAATTTTCGGGCTCTGATACCACTTTGTAACACCCCGGATTTGATTTCCCAGGCCAGGGCATTACCGCCACACTTTTCTAAACAAGACCCGACCCAAGTCGAGCTCATCTAGAAAAATGCTAAGGCTAAGTTGTATCAATTTTTCAAAACAATTTAAAAACCATTCAATCGTGCCCGAACTAAAATCAGAGTATCTCATGCATCACAGTAATAATCAGTGCGGAAGCTAAAAACAAATAAAAATGGGGGCCAAACAGACGGCCAAAAACCAAAGTCCAAAGTCCAGTATTAAAGTCCAGTGCAGAAATTTAAAACAATGATAAAATGCGACAAGTCTTTATTTTTTTGAGAATCCCATCCCAATGCGCCATCACTTACTCTGCGAAAAATAGGAAATAACAATTTTTATCAGTACAAACGGTACTGAGTAAGTTAATGTATAGCATAACAAAATTTAAAGATTTAGAAGAGTAATAAAAAGTTGGGAATTTAATTTAACGAACGAGTAAAAATAATTTACGGGGATTTCTTTTTACGCTTTACCACACCAATGTTCATTTTGATCGAGGACATCCAAACATTACCCGCTTGGGCGCTTATGTCCACAAGCTGCCGGTATCGACGATCCAGGGCCTTAGCCGTTTTGGGATCAATTACCCGCTTGGGCACTTATGTCCACAAGCCGACGGTATCCACAATGTGAGAGCAGCGGACCCTATACAGACACACTCCGGAGCCCTAGGTAACCCCTACGGATACACCTAGGAGTATAGACTCATACAATCACGCAACATAATATTACCTTGGCGCCGTTTTGGCCACCAAAAAGAGGGGGCGGCCCAACGAGCCCACGCCAAGTGCACTTACCCTCCAAATTGAACATCTAACTCGATCAAAACTCACAAAGTTTCAAAAATCACATTTTAATCATTACAACATATATCTACATTTCCAGAATTCATAGGATTCATCAAAGAGTAGCAATCGACTCAAAAAATACCGAAACGTACGAAACCAAATTTCACCGGTAAGACTACACTGTGGCAGTTTTCAAAATCGTATTAGGAAATGTAGTAAAACTTTGTGAAAAATTCTGAAAATTTTACAGGTGCTAGGCGACATCAAAATAAACATTTTTCTCAGAAATAGGCTTTAGCAAATTCGGACTCTAAGTCGCTCAAAAAAAAAATCATTTCAGAAACTTGTTTTCAAAAGGGTGCATAGGTCACTGTTCATCCGACCACAGTTTACTTAAAAATCCATAACAATTCGAAGGTTAATCCAAAAATTCTGAAATTTCACAAGAGTAAACTAGACACATAGATAAACAATTTTCATGAAGAAACTAACCATCAAAAACGACCATAGCTAGAAGAAATATGAACTACAAAACTGGACATGCTAGAAATTTAAATCTGTCACCATGTGTAGCAGAAAATACCAGATCCGTTTTCATCGACCAAATCAAGTCCAAAAATTATGAAACTTTACAGACATCATCTTTAAAGTGTTAGGAACATTTTTCATTTAGACAAGTTCTTCCAAAAATGAACGGATCTTGATGAAAAACGCTGAACAATTAAAACTACTCGGATAGAAACCCTAATTGACAGTCTTGGCAAAGGATGAAAATCGAACTCTAACTCAACGAATACTCAACCAAACACTCTAAAAATTGGTATGCACATCATTAACTTACTTCTCAAGAGTATAGTGTCGAAAGCCTCTTTGGTTATACTCCCAAATTCGTCCGGAACAGCCTCTCACCTCCAAGATCTACCGAATGAATCCTAATTTGAGGTGTTTGGAGAAAAACTTGATGTTAGGGCCTAGAATCCGAAGTAAAGAGCAAGGGATTGGTATAGAAACCTTACCTAGACGTAGGAGAAGAGATTGGAATGCTTCCAACTCGTCCAAGAACTCAGGAACAAGAAGAACACTCTCAAAGAACTCTCAACTCTCCAAGGAAGTCTAATTTCGGACTTGTGTGAATGGGTGGTTTGGTGGATGAAATTTGAGATTATGGTAGGGGAATTAGTGTTGCAATGACTGCCATAATGTCCCTTGGTAATGGGAGAACAACTTATGGCAGTCAAATCTCGATTTTCTACCCTCTAATCTACATTCAATCTCCCTACATCTTACATGGTTCAATTTATCCACCCAAGTTCATGTATCCACCTTAACCCAGCTAATTGGAGGCTCTAGAAGCTTCTAGATTCGTCCAAAAGAGTCCCAATACATCCACCAACATCTGAGACATGAATGTGCATCAATTCCATGAATCAAACTCGAGTAAATGACCTCAATCTTCAAGAAACGCGTAGCAGCGTTTTGAAACGCTGCTACTGGGGTGGCGGCGCGCTGGTGGCGCGCCACCGCGCGGCCACCGCGCCACCCCAGGTAGCGATTTTTTTTTTTTTTTTATAATATGATTTTTGATCTTTTAAAAATCATATTTGGATTATCCGTGATTGTTGGATACTCCGATAACTCTCTTCGAGTTGCTATCGTGCGAAAATATTTAATTCCGCTCTCCCGGAATTATTTCGGTTGCGATAGTTAAATCCAATTAATTAATTCAATTAATTAATTTTTCGGATTTAATACTCGATGTTGATTTCTCGGGTATTACAGTTTTACTTGAATTTATTGAGCCATACTACATACTATATGACGAGAGGTTAGATTATTGAATCTAACAATTATTGCAACTAAAAAGTGAGAAAATAAGGGTCTTGGACTCTTACTTTTTTTTTCTTAGACTAAAAATAGTCTAAAGATTTTTGAATGGTCAAGGGACCAAAAGATAGAATTTTTATAGGCTATTGAGCCTACAAAAGAAAAATTTATTTTGATCACTATAAAAGTGATTGAAATCATATGAAATGGGAAGATGGATGTTCAATAATGAAGAATCAACACATATGATGAGTTATGCAATTACTAGCACAAGGTGATGGACTAAGGAAAATAAAAATAAGAAATAAGCGCGCACACACACACAAAGGCTATTTTTGGATTTTATGGAAAGTGTTGACTTGTTTATTTAATAAAGTTGGGGGTGTGAGTGGTCCCTCATTTGGATTTTTGTTTTGGGAAATGGGTATTAATGAGTGAGCAAAGTTGCTACACTTGTTAATTCCCCACATATCCCAATAATGAGCATGTCAAACACTTAAGAAAGCAAATATTCTATCACTTTTTGTCTTTTTAAACATAAGTGCCATGCCAACAGTGTTTGAAAAACACATGTCAGGAAAAATTTTGGCATGGTTTCGTCTGTAATACCATGTTTCCAATGTATACAAACATCAACTTTTCAGTTGAGTTTGCAAGGTGTGGTAAACAGGTACCCCACAAAAGCATTTATTAGTAAGGTTCCCACAACACAGTAGCATGCAAACACAAAACAAACATAAAAACACAGTCCATTCACACCACTATTCTCAAAATTTGCCACAAATTCATGCTTCAAAAACACAGATTCACAGGCATCATCAACATGCATATTCAATCAATAGCAACAAGTTCAACAGCCAAAATAACACAGTGGTTTAAGGAAAAATACCTCTGTGTTCTCCCATTTCCACATTTTTCACAATACATACACAGATAACAGAATATGCACACAGATATGAAAATGGCAACAAATATCTACATAATGGAGAAAGATAAGATTTTTGAGGGTTTTGAAACCAATTTTTTTTTTTTAAATAAGCATCATCCCTAAAACACAGTAAGCTCAAAACAATAACAATAACAATGGCAGTCCGAACTTAGACAGGGGAAAAGCCCTAGTTCGCACCACTATGTTCTAAGCCTATTCCGATCATGCCCAACCCATTCCGACCACATTCCGACCATCCCTAACACAAAGACAGACTCCCATTCCCCTCCCATCACCGATTTCGCAAAAACGAAGAAAATACCAAACTGGAACTCGCGAAAAATAGGGTGCGAAATCAAAATCAGAGAACTTACCCTTTACTCCCACTAGGATTGGATGATGAAGACGCCATTTTAGAAAGCTTGAAATGATCGGAAGGAGTAAAGACACTGGCTCAGAGCTCTGGTTTCGCGAGGAAGAAGGGTTTGCGAATGGAGGGAATCGGGAAATTTTCTAAATGTGGGAAAGTGAAAGTGAGGGAAAAGAGGGGGAAAAAGTATATAGGGTTTGGGACAAGGGGGTAATTCGGTCTATTGGAGACCGAATCATCAATTCGCTGTAGACCGAATTGATGTGGTCTCCAATGTTTGTGAGGGATTCGGTCTATACATCAATTCGGTCTAGACCGAATTGATGTGGAGACCGAATTGAGGGAAGGACAAACAAATAACTTACTGCAATGCGGTCTTTTAAAATCAATTCGGTCTAGACCGAATTGATCTAGAGACCGAATTGCAGTAAGAAGACCGAATTGAGTACTTAGGAAAATAATGGGGGGGTGCTTTTGTGAGTCAATTCAATCTATGTGGGCAATTCGATCTAGACCGAATTGCCTTGTAGATCGAATTGCTCACTTGCGAAAATAAGAATGATGCAATGCCTTTTGTAGATCAATTTAGTCTATTCAAAATCAATTCGGTCTAGACCGATTTGCCATAGACCGAATTGCTACTTGGCCACATTTACGCAAAGAATGAAGCATGTGCCTTGCAAGATCAATTCGGTCTCTTAGGCCAATTCGGTCTAGACCAAATTGGCTTGGAGACCGATTTGTTAAAAATTACCAGGGCAACACCTCCGATGCGATCTGTTTCAAACAATTCGATTTAGACCGAATTGATTTGAAATGCAAATTAGACCGCATTCAATACTTAGAGAAATTTTTGAAATTTTCCAGTTTTTACCATTTCTGAAATTATGCATT
Organism: Hygrophila difformis; assembly: GCA_030278955.1. Lineage (NCBI taxonomy): Eukaryota > Viridiplantae > Streptophyta > Magnoliopsida > Lamiales > Acanthaceae > Hygrophila > Hygrophila difformis. Next base: position 55,034 of record JAOANR010000207.1, read on the forward strand.
TTCTTTAGAAAATAACATAATGATTAAGCATATTTAAACAGAAATATTACTCTATAATAAATTGCTTTCATAAATTAGGTTGGATTAACACCCTTATTTTATGGATTTATTCCGGATTTTAAATTTCTCTAAATTCCGAAATTAATTTCCATTAAATTTAGTATTAATCCAACCGGGAACCTGGTTTTTGAAGCTCTATCTTTCTTTTTGTTGGTTCCATTAATTCCTGCAAGGCAAACATAAGAAAATTATTAGATTTTCTCCAAATATCAACATCCTCACATTTAGAGTCTTAGTACTCTAAATATTTAATTGATTTTTGGATACTTATTGCCCGAGAAAAATGAATATGTTATGCAATAAATAATTATATAAGTGTATATATTTCTTTAATGAACATAGGTCGGCTCTGATATCGTTTGAACTTCTTTTTCGGGGTCGAACTGCCCGAGGTACTCCTTCAGTCTTTGTCTATTCACCACCAGCTCTCCCTTGTCAGTTCGAATCCTGACAGCTCCACTTTCAAACACGCGCACCACTTCGTATGGCCCTTCCCATCTGGATCTAAGCTTTCCGGGGAACAGCTTTAACCTAGAATTGAATAACAAGACATTTTGGCCAACATAGAAGTGTTTAGACTTTATACGACGATCGTGTAACTTCTGGGTCCGCTCTTTGTAAATCCTCGAGCTTTCATAAGCTTGCGCACGTATTTCTTCAATTTTATTGAGGTCCAACTTGCGCTTACTCTGAGCAACTCGTGGGTCAAAATTAAGCGTTTTTACGGCCCAGTAAGCCTTGTGCTCTAGTTCTACGGGTAAATGACAGGCTTTTCCAAAGACAAGCCTGTATGGAGACATCCCGATGGGAGTCTTGAATGCAGTGCGATATGCCCATAGAGCATCATTGAGCTTACGTGACCAGTCTTTGCGGTTTATCCCCACAGTGGCCTCGAGTATATATTTGATTTCGCGGTTTGATACCTCGACTTGGCCACTGGTTTGAGGATGATAAGGGGTGCCTATCTTGTGGAAAATGCTATTTTCCAAAAATTTGATGACTTGGTTACCATCATTGGTTGGCAGCGCAACCGCCTCAACCCACTTGGACACGTAATCGACAGCTACCAAGATGTAGTGATTCCCATCAGATGTCGGGAATGGCCCCATGAAGTCAATACCCTATACATCGAAAATCTCAAGGGTGAGAATTCCTTTTTGAGGCATTTCATCGCTCTTGGAGATATTCCCTAATCTTTGGCATCTGTCGCAAGCCTTAACAAACGCCCTGCAATCCTCGTAAATGGTAGCCAATAGAAACCACACTCGAGCACCTTATGAGCTGTTCGAGTGGGGCCATGGTGACCTCCATATTCCGATTCATGACATTTTTTAGCGATTTGATAAGCCTCGTGCTCAGTTACACATCGTCTAATAATCGAATCTGCACAATGCTTGAAGAGATAAGGATCTTCCCAGAAGTAGTCAACTACATCTCGGTTGAACCTTACTTTTTGGCTCTTGTGCTGGAATGGTGGGATTATTCCACATGCTAAAAAGTTAGCAATGTCGGAAAACCATGGACAAGCTTGATCATGAAGGTGCAAGGCAAACGGTTGCTCGTCCGGAAAATTTTCATTGACGGCTATCTCATTTTTATCATTTTCTATTCGAGACAAATGGTCAGCAGCACCATTGTCTCTGCCTTTTCTATCTTTTATTATGATATCAAATTCCTGCAACAAAAGTACCCACCTGATTAATCGAGGTTTGGCATCTTGTTTGCTGAACAAGTATCTCAGTGCAGAGTGATCTGTGTATACTATGTTTTTCGTACCAATGAGGTATTGTATGAATTTGTCAAACGCAAAAACCACAGCATACATCTCTTTCTCCGTGGTGGTGTAATTGACTTGAGCTTCAGTCAGGGCATGACTTGCGTAATGAATCACGCAGTGTCTCCCTTCCTTATGTTGCCCAAGAACTGCACCCACGGCAAGATCACTTGCATCGCACATTACCTCGAAAGGTATTGACCAATCGGGTGGTTGCACTATTGGAGCAGAAATCAACATCTTCTTGAGCGTGTCAAAGGCTTGAACACACGCTTCATTTATTACGAAAGAATTTTCTTTACAAAGCAAATTAGTGAGCGGCTTGGCAATTTTAGAAAAATCTTTAATGAATCTCCGGTAAAAACTGGCATGCCCTAAGAAGCTCCTAACTGCTTTTATTGAGTTTGGTAATGGAAGGTTGGATATGACTGAGACTTTGGCCCTATCGACTTCGATGCCTGCGCGCGAGATGCGGTGACCCAACACTATTCCTTCGGTGACCATGAAATGACACTTCTCCCAGTTCAGAACTAGGTTAGTGTCCTCGCATCTTTTTAAAATTTTTACAAGATTAGTCAAACATTCATCAAAAGTATCTCCATACACAGAGAAGTCATCCATGAAAACTTCAATGCATTTTTCGATAAATTTTGAGAAGATAGACATCATGCATCGCTGAAAAGTGGCAGGCGCATTGCAAAGTCCGAAAGGCATGCGCCTGTACGCAAAAGTTCCATATGGGCACGTGAAAGTGGTCTTATCATGATCTTCACTAGCTATTACAATTTGATTGTAGCCTGAGTACCCATCCAAAAAGCAGTAATACTCCCTCCCGGCCAACCTCTCCAGCATCTGATCAATGAATGGCAAGGGAAAGTGATCCTTCCGCGTTGCGGTGTTAAGCTTCCGGTAGTCAATGCAAACTCTCCAACCGGTCACTGGACGTGTCGCCACTTCTTCTCCTTGCTCATTAGTCGTTATGCACATCCCCCCACGCTTAGGTACTACCTGCACTGGGCTAACCCATTTGCTGTCAGATATAAGATAGATGATACCAGCATCTAAGAGCTTGATAACTTCTTTCCTTACCACTTCTTGCATGTGGGGGTTCAGACGCCTTTGTGGTTGCCTAGAGGGCTTGTACTCCTCTTCCATTAAAATTCTGTGCATGCAAACAGAGGGGCTTATTCCTTTTATATCAGAATTGGTCCATCCAATTGCATGTACATATTTCTTTAGAATGTCTACCAGAGCTTTTTCTTGTTCTTGTGTCAGCTTGGCTGACACAATTACCGGTAATCTTTTATGTTCAGCGAGAAAAACGTACTTAAGATGATCCGGAAGTATTTTAAGTTCAAGCTCTGGTGGACATTCAACAGAAGGCAGTAATTTGCGAGAAATGGATGGGGGTGAACGATCAGATTTACCTTCAGGACCCTGTGTCAGTACAGGGTCCACTTCCTCTTCCGTGGTGCTCTCCTCCTCCTCCGGAGTGAATTCAACACCGTCGAATTCTTCAAGATCCCCAGTGATAGGGTCCTCGAAGTGGACAGCGTTGCAGCTTTTTCGTTGCTCGGCACCTTCAGGTGTCAGTACCTGTTTTGAAACTTTGTCCGTCATCACAGTCATAGAGTCTATGCTCTCATCCTCACACCTACCTTCTATTACATCAAACAACAAGATCCCTCATTCGGGAACTTCTGCAGCTGCTCCATGTCAAAGGAGATTTCTCTGTCGTCGACCCTCAATGTGACTCTTCCAGATGTAGCATCGATCAATGCACCGCCAGTGGCCAGAAACGGGCGTCCCAAGATAAGTGGCATTTCAGAGTCATCTTCAATGTCAAGGATGATGAAGTCAACCGGGAAAAGAATTTGGCCGGTTTTGACTACCACATCCTTGAGGATTCCTACGGGTTTGGTGATTGATCTGTCTGCCAGTTGCAGTTTCATCTTGATTGGTTCAATCTCTCCGAGCCTTAGGCGAATTGCCATGGCTAGAGGCATCACATTGATGCTGGATCCTAAATTACATAACCCCATGCTCACTTTGGCCTTTCCAATTTGTACTGGCAGCGTGCAACATCCAGGGTCCTCTTTCTTTTCGGGCAGTTTCCTCTGAACTATGGCACTGTATGTGCTGTTGAGAATAATCACCTCCTCCTGCTCTACCTGCCTTTTCCCTGAAATCAATTCTTTCAAGAACTTAGCATATGTGGGCATTTCTGAAATCATTTCCACGAGAGGAATGGTTATCTCTACAGACTTTAATCGTTCCAGAAATTTCTTGAATTTAAGGTCATGTTCCTTATTTTTAAGACGTGCAGGGTGTGGCACCCTTGGCATGTACTTATTATTATCAATTTTTGGTGGTAAAGCGAAGGAAGTTGTACCTTCACCCATACCCTTTTCAGCTTCAATTGCAGCTTCAGCCTGCGGATTAGCTGCATCTGATTTGTCCTTTACCAGTTCAACACTTGTATCTCCTTCAATCTTTTCCTGTTCCTTCTCAATCTCCACTGATTCTTTTCCTTTCACAGCTTTCTTCTTCCCGGATCCAACGTTTCCTTTCAGAGTCTTGCCTCCCCGCAATGTGATTGCTTTGCATTGCGGGTTGGTTTCAGTGCTGCTTGGTAGTTTTCCCTTCCCCCTGTTCTGCACTCCTTAGCTAACTGGGTGACCTGCGTCTCCACATTTTTGATCGATGACTGCAACTGCTGGTTTATCTCCCTTTGATTGGAAATAAACTCGGTCATCAAATTCTCCAGGCGGGATGGTGGCTTTTGGTTGTATTGCTGATTCTGGCCAGGTTGGGCTTGGAAGTTTTGGAAATTCTGGCCTTGGTTTTGGTTAGGCCTCTATTGGATATGGGGTTGAAAGTTCTGATTCTGATTTTGGAAGTTTTGTACTCTCTGGTGAACGAATCCTTGGTTATGAGGTCTGAAGTTCTGCTGAGGATTTTGGTTTGCAAACTGGGTAGGCTGATTTGGCTGCGACAACTAATGCGCAATAAGTGCATTGTTGTTGGAATAGGAGAGGTTGGGGTGGCGATTCTGGTAGTTCCCTGCGTAGTTGCAGCTTTCGGTAGCTATTTGTTGGCACGTGTCAGTTGGATGTAGTCCCTGACATAGCCCACAAATTACTCCCGATTGCTGTGTTTGCACTTGGCTAGATGAAGCTCCTGTCTGAGAAATGCCTGCTCCCTTTCCTTTTTCCTGACCTAGCTGTATCGTAGCCACCTGTTCCTGCAATTTTTCGAAATCTGTCTTTCCTTCACTTACAGCAAAAACTTTTCTAGGAGGGTCCACTTTCCTCTCATCAGTGTTCAAAACAGATATGTTGACAGACATAGTTTCAATCTTTTCCCAGGCTTGGTCCATGGGCAAATGAAGCAAATGTCGTCCTCCTGCAGCGTCTAACATCGTTCTCCATGGATGGGTGAGCCCTCCGTAGAATTTCCTTAGTTGCTCCCATGGCTGATATCCGTGTTGGGGGCATCGCCTCAAGAGGCTGGAGAACCTCTCTTTTGCGTCATACAATGACTCGTCCGGCTTCATCTTGAACTCTCCAATCTTGGCTCGTCCTTCTTCTATCTTTGATTCAAGAAAATACTTCAACAGAAAACTCCTTACCAAATCTGCCCAGGTGCTCCTCTGATTTATAGGCAATGATTTATATCAATCCCTGGCACCACTAAACAAAGAAAAAGGAAACAACATCAGTCTTATAGCATCAGGTGAGACTCCCTGATTTTTTATTGTATCGCAGAGCTCCAGAAAGGTTTGGAGATGATCATGGGGATCCTCATGATTTGCACCGTAGAATTGGTTGTTTTGCACCAAATTAATGAGTGCCGGTTTGAGCTCAAAGTTGCGTGCAGGAAATTGTGCTCTTCCAGGCCTATCCAGATAAGGCTCCACGATTGGCTGCATGAAATCAGCTGCTGCCTGCTGTTGTTGATTTCCATGTTCAGCTTGGTTTTGGTATTGCTGATGGTAGTTGGGATTCTGTTGGAACAGATTTTCAGGATCATGAGGGTTGTTTTGAAACTGATCTTGATTGAAGGCTTGATTCTGGTATTGGAACAGATTTTGGTGGTTATATTGGTTAAGAGGTGGTGGCGGTTGTTGGTGGAATTGCTGATACTGTTGCTGATTTAGGTTAGGTAGATTCTCCTCCTTGTTGGCGCGATTCGGATGTTCTACTATACCCCCATCAGCTCCATTACCAGGGTTATTGGGTGGTTGGTCTATTGGTAAGATCGGGGGAATGTCCTGGTTTTCTGCCATGTCAGATAGTTCACTGCTTGTAGTTTCGGGTGAGGTACGAGTCCGTGCTTCTTGCTCTTTCCTTCGTCTGGCTTGTGCCCTCAGTTGGCGAGCGGTCCTTTCTATTTCTAGATCGAACGGTAGCTCAGGCAATGTGTTCTTTCTCCGTTGCATAAGCAGTTTGTATCACGATTTGACAGCACCTGCACAACCCCCAGGTTTGTAACGGTTCAAGAATATATACAAAAACTATCTATGAGTAAATCAGGAGTGTAATTCTCTTAATAAACGGCGCTGCATCCTCCCCGGCAACGGCGCCATGAAACTTTTGACAATTTCCACACACGAGTATTTTCTAAAATATCAAGTTTGAATTTATTAAATGAAAAGAGTTATGATTTATGGGAAGGGGTTTAAGGATATGTTTCACTTTTTATTACTCATGTCGGAAACTTTGATTTCAAATGGCGCCATGAAAATCCCCGGCAACGGCGCCATGAAACTTTTAACAATTTCCCACTATATGAGTATTTTCTGAAAAATAATAATCCCGGTTTAATTTTATTCAATGAAACCAATTATGAAGATGGAGTTGGGATTAGGGATATGTTTATAGGTTGTCACGTTTTTATATACTCATGTAGGAAACTGTGCCCCCGAAAGCGCACGGAGTCAAAAATTGCAGTATTTATAGTAAGACCGGATCGTTCACTGGAGGATGTGCGATAGAAGCAGGGCCCACGTCGTTTACTAAGATTTTCCACTCGGTTACTCGATTCAAGCTTTGCATTGGTTTTTAACAACTACTTGACATTAATTTAAACTATACTATAGAAGCAATTAAAGTTATTCTACAAAGCACAATAAAATTAGTCTATAAAGCAATTAAATTTATTCTAAGGAAGTAATAAGAATTATGCTAAGAAAGCGGATAAAATTATTCTATGAAAGCAGATTTAAAATGTGACAGAAGGGACGGGAAGGAAATAATAAAGATTGGACAAGATTTCAGATGAGACACAAGTAAACTTCCATTTTTATTACACAGATCTTTGGTTGGGCTAATTCATCAGTTAGCTAACTCTCATGCTTTCTGGACTATGTTCCCTTTAACAGACAGGTACTTACAGTCAGAATTTACATGTTCTTGAGACCTCAACTTCTAAGATACCACAGATTAATAACTGCCCCTGCCGAGGTATGTTATTCCTCCATGGTGGATAAGAAACACCTAACACATCATTAGTTGACATGCCAAGTACTCCTATCATCTCCCTTGTCACACCCAAAGTCCAAATTAATTCCCGAACTAATCCATAACTCTTAAACCTTACAACCGGCGGCCAACCTCTAATTCTTCCGAGTGACCTCTATGAAAGCATTTTAAAGAAAGCGGTAAAGGAAGCAGTAAGGAAAGCATTTAAAAACCTATCACTCAAAAGTTTTAAAAGCTATCTCATTCCGTTAGTATAAAAGAGCCCCTGGTCTTGGTGACCAGATGCAGATTTAGAACTTCCCAGATATCAGTAAGCCACAGGACTTATAACATCCGGTTAGTTATGAGATACAAACTGAGTGGAACAGACCTTTGAAGATCTATTCCGAATGTACTCACTCAAGACTCAATTCTAGGCTTTGGCGGGAGAAGACAGTAGTTGAAAGAATACTCAACCCTACCTTAGAAATTAACCAAGGCCTATATGTTGTTCCTCTAGTATTATTTATCACATCTTATCCGAGTCCAAGTGGACACTAATTCGATGCAATACTTAATAGAAGATTTCCAACACACAGTAATTTTGAGAAAACAATAGATATTTGAAAATCATTCCCTAAACAGGTACTAAACTCTCAATTAAAACACAGATCTTTTCAGTCTAGGAGAGACCTAATCGCTGACTCTGCTTCTAAGTTCTCAAAATCAACCCCTAGTGGAATATGAGTTAGTCATAACTGTTGAATTTATCCCTTACTCAGATCCGGATTTGATAAAGTGATTTTTGTGGAAATTTATTATGCATACATGTATATGAGAAGTAAAATAAAATACCCCAAAATATATGGTGGGGTTAGACAGAATTTGGTACACAAAGATGGATTAGCCATGAGAAAAGAAGAATTGGCTAAAAGAGTGCCAGTGTAATACCCGTAAATTTTAGAATATAAAAATAGGAATTAATCCATTAGGAGAGAAGGTTTTGTTTCCGAGAACCCGTAGACGCGGAAATGCACGGAAGTCAAAGGACGACGAATTAGGACCCGACGGACCAAGACCGACGGTCTTAAGATTTCAAGCATGAAATCGAATTGAGACGGAATAAATTTATGATGAGAAGCATAATCCGAAAATGACCCGGAAAATCGAGCGCGAAAATGTGGAAGGATAGAAGTCCGAAAGAGAGGAGAAAAAGACCCGACGGATCGGATCGCACGGACCCCCCGGGCCGCAGTCCAGGCGGGGGCCGCGCGCTGGCCGGGCGGGGTTTGGCCAAAAGGCGCGCCAACCCCGCGTGGCTCCACAGGTTTTGGCAAGATGCGCGTTTTCGGCGATTTCTTACCATAATTCGACCTCCCGACTTTGGAAAGCAGATTTTGGTCGAAGGGAAAGCTTTTAGGGCGACCTAGGGCTGCCTCCTCACCCTTTTCATCAGTCACAAATCTCCCTCCACTCTCCCAAACTCTCTCCAAAGCCAAAACACCTTCCGGCGACTTCCCGACGACTTTCCGATCACTTCCCGGCGACGAAAACCGACGGAGGAGGCGTGGAATACAAGATCCCTAGTGTTCTAAACTGTGGTAAGTCGTTCATAGATTTCCATTGAAGTTTTTGAACCCGAAAACTCGATCTAACATTGGATTTCTTCGTCCGAATTGAAATCGTGGCCAAAGTCGGAAGCTTGACGTTGAGGAGATCCGTTCGTAGCAAATTTAGACGAGCCAGCGACCTTAGGACGACCAAAACTCCCTATCACTGTAAGTTGAGCCTTCCATATCAATACGGGTGATTTAGGGGCGTCCGGTATAGTCGTAATGTAACGAAACGTAAAAATCGAAGTTAAAAATCCCAACTTGCGCAGTTTCTGAAATCGGCCTAAAACTCCTATTTCGAGGATTCAATCCGAGAAACTCAAAACTAGACTTTAATCCTAACACATAAATCTAGGTTGTGTAAAAATTTCAGACATTTTTGTTAAAGTTTGCTATTTCAAATCGCGCCGAACATAAACTGTGTTACTAGGACTTTTCAAAAACCTGACAGTGATCATATTCGAACTTGATGAGCATGTTTCTATATTTTCTAGTCCGATTTGATCCTTGCAATCTAAATGAAAGTTGTAGATAATCATGTCTAGTATGTGCATATAAAATTTCAGAATTTTTGAAGTCCATTTGATATGTTAAAAAGTCGAAACTTTGAACTATGTCAAACCTGAGTCCGGACAGAATTCTGTTTGCATAATAAAATCAATTTTTGACATGTTTCCTCAACTTATTTCGAAAAGTTAAAACACGAAAGTTGTTCGTTAGGGTGTTTTGCATAAACTGTGAAATTTTCAGATTTTTCGGACTTAAACCGAATTTTTAAATTGAAAAGGCGTAAACTGTGACGCCAAGATACTTTTAAATCGAAGGATTTTGAAATTCCGAAACGAACGATCAAAGATTTGAAATACGATATATCTATACTTTTGAAAAACCCCGATACATTAAATCTAAACGATACATGAGATACTTGGTGGAGGGTGAGTGCTCTGCAGGGTGCCCCTCTAGCCTTTCTCTTCGGGCCTATAATGGACGAGAGAATTTGATGAGATATTACGCCAATCGGCGGGAGATACATGGCCTACTCTCTCGGGTTGTCCGTATGGATTTCCCGAGGCTCCGGAGTGGTACTGGGTATGGCAGATACGGCTGCGGCCGCCGGATCACCGGCTAAACGAGATACTTACGACACGGCTGCGGCCGCCGGATCACCGGCTATACAAAACACTGAGAAATGGTTACGTAACGGGGAAATAAAAGATTTAATATTTTTAAGTATTTATTTATTTTTGCATGTCTTTAAATTATGCATTTAAATTATGTCTTTAAATTTCGTATCATGACTAAATTGTTATTGTGGATTAAATGCATGTTCAAGTACACAATTAAAATATTATTTCCTTTAAATTTTGTGAATGCATGTTAGGAGTGAAATTTTAAATCATCTAATTAAATCCCTTTATTGCTATGTTAGGATCGACTTACTCAGTATTTTATATACTGATAAAATTGTTGTTTTTCTCTTTCTTTCAGAGTACGGAGATAATGCATAGCATGTGCATTGGGGGATGGAATTATTAAACATTGTTTTATCGCTTTTCATGATACTTGCATAACGGGCATGTAAATCCCGAGTTTTGGCCATGTCGGCCCACTTTACATTTTCCGCTGCGATATATTATTATTGCTACTTTGTGTGTGGACGATACTCATTATTATTTTTACATAGATTCCGGACTTGTTTTTAAACCTTTTTGCAATACCTATAGCCTTGCATCTCTTTGGCAAGCTCGGAGAATCCGTGTTTTGCTAGGGAGATGCGGCGGTGGCATCCCGGCCTGGGTTATCAAATCCGGGGTGTTACAAGTTGGTATCAGAGCCCGGAATATTTTAAAGCTACTATTATTATTATTTTAAAAATATTTTGAACTAAGTATTATTTTTAAATTTATTATTATCATTATTATTTTTAAGACTACTAGTGTTATTATTTTAGCCCAAAATTTGAGCCCAAAAATTTTCCTATCCAATTAGTGTAATATTTTGAGCCCAAAGGGGGTTAAACTATTTTGACCCAATAATTATTTATTATGAGCCCAACCATTTCGGCCCAAATACCTATGCGTTTATTTCTTAAGTACAAATTATTATTTTTGGCCAATATAGAGGCCCAACTTTTTAAATCCATGATTAAATTTAAAAATACATTAAAATTAATTTTTTTTTGGGGGGGGGGGGGATTGCATGTGCATATCCATGTAGATTTAAATTCCTGCATATCCTGACTTTTATTCGAAACCTACTCTAACTCTAACCTCCTTGTTGACATTAGATGGCCGAACCCAACGCGAACATGACCAATCTGATGATGAAACTGACCAACGCATACCTCGAATCCCAAAAACATATCAATCACTTCAAGGCTCAAGTGGGGCATCTAGAGAATAACGTGGACTATTTGAGACATCTTAGGGAAGCTGACCATCATGAAATAACCCAACTCAAGGCCCAAGTCGCCGAACTCCAAACCCAAGTGGTCACACTCCAAAACAAGGACAACGAACGGATGATGCAAATAGGACACTTAGGAGCTGAGCTGCTAGGCCTAGAGGCTGACATATTTCCTCCGAGCCCAAGCCCGGTGGGGACACCCATTGCCATTAACGTATCCAGCGACGAGGACGATCCCATCGAGGATGTACCTGCCTAGTCACCCTAGACTTAGGAGCCCATACTGATGCACTACTATCTATGTTCCTTTTTTTCAAACTAGTACCAGTACTACTATTTCATTCCTGTTACGAATGCTTGTAATCAACTGAAAAATTTTCTCTTGAGTAATAAATCTACAAGCATTTATTTTATACAAGTATTTTTAAAGTATTCCTTACATTTTAATTAAATTATTTCTCTTCGAATACCTTATTAAAACCCGATCAAACAAATGAACAAGGTAATAATAATCAAGGACCTATAGATAACAACTAGACAAAAATACAAGTAGTAATAAATAGCCTAAATATGTAAATATATATATATTCATTATATGGAGATAATCATCAAACAAGGGTATCTCCAACCCTAAACCCTAAACCCCAACACCCTGAACCCTAGGGTCTCGAAAAAAAAAAATCCTGAACAGGTTACTGTTTACGAAAAAAAAACAAAACAAAACAAAACGAAACAAAACAAAAACAAAACAGCAAGTAGGACCAACCCCAAATAACAACAAACGATACGCTAAATCCCAACAACCTATACTAACAGGATCCAGTAGACTAATACCTGTTAATATCGTCATTTATTTAATTAAATTATTTTATAAGCATTATATAATACTCCAACAAAAAGAATCTAAACTCTCTTGTTCTTGCGACAGCATGGCACCGAGAGGCAGACCACGCGCCCAGCCCACTACTCCAAACACCAACGAAACCCCTATGCAACCAACCAGAAAGGCCTATACCCGGCGAAGGGGTACACGCTCAAGAGGAGCCGGCAAACCCTATGCCAAACAACATGGACGCGCGCCTACGCACTCTAGAAGAGGTTCTCATTGCGATAGGGAACGCGCATGTGAACCAAGGCCAGGCCGCTGCGGTACCTCCACCCGAAGCCCGCATTAACTACTTAGCTATGGTGAACTCATATCGTCCGCCGAACTACGCCGGAGAAGAGGACCCGGCTAAACTTGAAGAATGGAACCGAACATTCGACAAGCTACTAAACGCGGTGAAGTGCCCAATTGGCGAGAAGGTGCATGTGGCATCGTACTATCTCGGAGGGGAGCCGGATGACTGGTGGCGTGCCATGCAAGATAAGTTAGCCGAGGACGAGGAACCCTATTCTTGGGAAGAATTCATGGGTCTGATCAGGGATCGCTTTTATCCCATGAGCACAAAGTCAGCCATGTACGAGGAGTTCTTATCTCTAAAGCAAGGAGGGCAAACAGTCCAGGAATATTACACCCGTTTCAAGGAGTTGGTGCGTTTCACACCGAGACTCGTGCCGACAGATGCGGAGAAGGCACAGAAATTTGAAATGGGGCTAAACTTGACGATACGAGAGGTGATCACTGGCGTCCCATACCCAGACCTGCAATCGGTGTATGATCGTGCGGTAGCTGTTGCAAGGGTGCAACAACTAAAAAGGAAGGTGAGCGGAGAACCCAGTCGAGGATCTCAGGAACAGGATAAGAGGAGTAGAGACAACCGTTCCGGTAACAATGCTATAGGGAGCAACTTTCGGGGAGATCTGAACAGACCCCCTCAAAACAACGACAGAGGATATGACGATAGAACCCTTTTCCGGGGTAACCCGGTACCACCTTGCCCGAGATGCGGCAGGCCTCATTTGGCCAGAGGGTGCCCCCAACAGGGCGCCTGCTACAGGTGTGGTTGCATCGGCCACATGGCGAACGAGTGCCGCACTCGACTGGAAAACATCACCAAGAGGGAGGACTTAGGCACGGGGCCAACTCAGCCTCGCAATCAAGATGGACGGAATGGAAACAACCAGGGGTATAGACCCCCTCAAAACCAGAATCTCAATCCGAATCCACGTCCCCCACAGAATCCAAACCAGCAACAGAATCAGAACCCGAACCGGGATCAGCAAGGCAACCCGGGGCGTCCAATGGGGCGGTTGAATGTCATCAATGAGGCAGATGTGCCTATGCAAGGGGACGTAATGGGAGGTACGTTCCATGTCTTAAGTACACCCCTTAGAGTTCTGTTTGACTCAGGAGCTAGTTGTTCGATATTATCATCTAAAGTCTTACCTGAACTAGATCTACCTAAGTGCGAATTGATTAACTTAAGGATTCAACTTCCATCGGGAGAGGTAGTATCATGCTCTAAGCGATATAACGGAATTCCGATAGTTATAAAGAACGTAGAGTTTTTCGCGAACTTGGTAGAATTCGAACTACAGGATTTTGACGTCATACTAGGAAAGGATTGGCTAACCCAATATAAGGCCGTGATCGATTGCCAAAAACAAAAGATCACGTTGTCAAAGAGTAGGGGAAGGAGAGTCATCTTTTACTCCCAACCCCCTAAGAAGTCTACCAAGATAGTTAACGCCATTAAGCTATGTAGCTTAATGCGTAAGAGTTACGCATTATATGCATGCTACATTCATAACCTTGAGGCCGAAGAGGTCAAGGCCGTACGACAGAAACCCTTAGGATTAATGCAGCCATTGGAAATCCCAAGTTGGAAATGGGATAGCATTTCGATGGACTTTGTCTCGGGATTACCTCGATCACCTAAAGGCATGAACAAAATTTGGGTAAATGTGGATAGGCTAACGAAGACAGCCATATTTATCCCAAAGAAAGACACGTGGACTTTGGACCAATTGGCCGAGCCTACATCGATAATGTGGTACGACGACATGGAGTACCACATGATATCATTTCCGATAGAGACAGTAGATTTGCCTCTCATTTTGGACAAAACTACAAGAAGCCCTCGGTACGGAGATAAAGATGAGTACCGCGTTCCACCCCATGACGGATGGGCAAACGGAAAGAACGAACCAAACTTTGGAAGACATGCTAAGGGCATGCGTATCAGAGTTTAAAGGAAGCTGGGAAAGTCACTTACCCTTAATCGAACTTTCCTACAACAACAGCTACTATGCTAGCATTGGCATGGCACCTTTCGAGGCACTGAATGGACGCAAATGCCGAAGCCCATCGAGCGGGGAGGAGAGCGAGAGGGCTATGGTAGTTGGACCACAACTTGTTGAGGACATGGCTCAACAAGTCAAAATAATCCAAGGAAAGATGAGAGCCGCGCAAGACCGGCAAAAGAACTATGCCTACGTGAGACGGCAAGATTTGGAATTCCAAATAGGCGATAAGGTCATGTTAAAGGTGTCACCGATGAAGGGGGTGATGCGCTTTGGCAAGCGGGGGAAATTGAGCCCACGGTACATAGGACCATACGAGATCCTAGAAAGAGTGGGGAATCTTGCACACCGACTAGCATTACCGCCACAATTTGCTCGTGTCCACGACGTGTTCCACGTCTCACAACTGAAGAAATACGTCCATGATCCGACCCACATACTCCAACCGGAGGAAATTGAGTTGGACGATGACTTAAGCTACGAAGAAATTCCGGTGCGAATACTCGACAAGAAGGAGAGAGTAACAAGGAATAAGACCGTGAGAATGGTCAAGGTTCTTTGGTCTAACCACGAAGCCGAGACGGCAACGTGGGAGCCAGAAGCGGACATGAAGGATTCCAAGACAGTGCAACAACAGTTATGGGGACATAACTGTAATCTTAAGAGGGGGAGGATATGACGACCCGAATATTTCCGGATATTTTGTACGAATACTTTGTACCCCAAATAAACAAATTCGAATTGTTTTGAACTACGTAATGACTTGATCCCTTCACGGGGTACGTAGGCAACTCGGAAATTTCAATTATGGGTTCAGTCAAATAATAACAAACAACAACACACAATAATACAATCGCTTAATCAAACAATTCCCGAACTCGCGAGAGGATGAAGTGCAACTTCGAGGACGAAGTTGGTTCTTAAGGGGGGTAGACTGTAATACCCGTAAATTTTAGAATATAAAAATAGGAATTAATTCATTAGGAGAGAAGGTTTTGTTTCCGAGAACCCGTAGACGCGGAAATGCACGGAAGTCAAAGGACGACGAGTTAGGACCCGACGGACCAAGACCGACGGTTTTAAATTTTCAAGCATGAAATCGAATTGAGACGGAATAAATTTATGATGAGAAGCATAATCCGAAAATGACCCGGAAAATCGAGCGCGAAAACGTGGAAGGATAGAAGTCCGAAAGAGAGGAGAAAAAGACCCGACGGATCGGATCGCACGGACCCGCCCGGACCGCAGTCCAGGCGGGGCCCGCGCGCTGGCCGGGCGGGGTTTGGCTAAAAGGCGCGCCAACCCCGCGTGGCTCCACATGTTTTGGCAAGATGCGCGTTTTCGGCGATTTCTTACCATAATTCGACCTCCCAACTTTGGAAAGCAGATTTTGGTCGAAGGGAAAGCTTTTAGGGCGACCTAGGGCTGCCTCCTCACCCTTTTCATCAGTCACAAATCTCCCTCCACTCTCCCAAACTCTCTCCAAAGCCAAAACACCTTCCGGCGACTTCCCGACGACTTTCCGATCACTTCCCGGCGATGAAAACCGACGGAGGAGGCGTGGAATACAAGATCCCTAGTGTTCTAAACTGTGGTAAGTCGTTCATAGATTTCCATTTAAGTTTTTGAACCCGAAAACTCGATCTAACATTGGATTTCTTCGTCCGAATTGAAATCGTGGCCAAAGTCGGAAGCTTGACGTTGAGGAGATCCGTTCGTAGCAAATTTAGACGAGCCAGCGACCTTAGGACGACCAAAACACCCAATCACTGTAAGTTGAGCCTTCCATATCAATACGGGTGATTTAGGGGCGTCCGGTATAGTCGTAATGTAACGAAACGTAAAAATCGAAGTTAAAAACCCCAACTTGCGCAGTTTCTGAAATCGGCCTAAAACTCCTATTTCGAGGATTCAATCCGAGAAACTCAAAACTAGACTTTTAATCCTAACACATAAATCTAGGTTGTGTAAAAATTTTAGACATTTTCGTTAACGTTTGCTATTTCAAATCGCGCCGAACATAAACTGTGTTACTAGGACTTTTCGAAAACCTGACAGTGATCATATTCGAACTTGATGAGCATGTTTTTATATTTTCTAGTCCGATTTGATCCTTGCAATCTAAATGAAAGTTGTAGATAATCATGTCTAGTATGTGCATATAAAATTTCAGAATTTTTGAAGTCCATTTGATATGTTATAAAGTCGAAACTTTGAACTGTGTCAAACCTGAGTCCGGACAGAATTCTGTTTGCATAATAAAATCGATTTTTGACATGTTTCCTCAACTTATTTTGAAAAAGTTAAAACACGAAAGTTGTTCGTTAGGGTGTTTTGCATAAACTGTGAAATTTTCAGATTTTTCGGACTTAAACCGAATTTTTAAATTGAAAAGGCGTAAACTGTGATGCCAAGATACTTTTAAATCGAAGGATTTTGAAATTCCGAAACGAACGATCAAAGATTTGAAATACGATACATCTATACTTTTGAAAAACCCCGATACATTAAATCTAAACGATACATGAGATACTTGGTGGAGGGTGAGTGCTCTGCAGGGTGCCCCTCTAGCCTTTCTCTTCGGGCCTATAATGGACGAGAGAATTTGATGAGATATTACGCCAATCGGCGGGAGATACATGGCCTACTCTCTCGGGTTGTCCGTATGGATTTCCCGATGCTCCGGAGTGGTACTGGGTATGGTAGATACGGCTGCGGCCGCCGGATCACCGGCTAAACGAGATACTTACGAAACGGCTGCGGCCGCCGGATCACCGGCTATACAAAACACTGAGAAATGGTTACGTAACGGGGAAATAAAAGATTTAATATTTTTAAGTATTTATTTATTTTTGCATGTCTTTAAATTATGCATTTAAATTATGTCTTTAAATTTCGTATCATGAATAAATTGTTATTGTGGATTAAATGCATGTTCAAGTACACAATTAAAATATTATTTCCTTTAAATTTTGTGAATGCATGTTAGGAGTGAAATTTTAAATCATCTAATTAAATCCCTTTATTGCTATGTTAGGATCGACTTACTCAGTATTTTATATACTGATAAAATTGTTGTTTTTCTCTTTCTTTCAGAGTACGGAGATAATGCATAGCATGTGCATTGGGGGATGGAATTATTAAACATTGTTTTATCGCTTTTCATGATACTTGCATAACGGGCATGTAAATCCCGAGTTTTGGCCATGTCGGCCCACTTTACATTTTCCGCTGCGATATATTATTATTGCTACTTTGTGTGTGGACGATACTCATTATTATTTTTACATAGATTCCGGACTTGTTTTTAAACCTTTTTGCAATACCTATAGCCTTGCATCTCTTTGGCAAGCTCGGAGAATCCGTGTTTTGCTAGGGAGATGCGGCGGTGGCATCCCGGCTTGGGTTATCAAATCCGGGGTGTTACAGCCAGAAATAACTGGGGTTATCTGGACTGCAAACATCTGCCATCCAGTTCCCGATTATGCCAGATGAAATGATTTTTAGACAGTAAGGATCCCTTAATGACAATGATCGCTATCATTGAGAGTCCTACTATCCATGAATAAGGATAAACCCACATGTTTTCTTACTATAGTATTACTATAACAGTGTTGATCGACACTGCCTAATATTACCACAGTTTGAAATTCAGGTTTGAAATTAAGATAAAGAAAAGAAAACTGTATCTAATTAGGAGTTGGCTGAGTGGCTAATCGTTATCCCCGTGAAGGGACCTTTTTGCCGTAGCTTCACCAACCACTAATCAGACCATGCAAAATAACGATTAATAATTAATACACAGAAGACGAGCTAATCGTTATCCCGGTGAAGGGACCTTTTTTCCAACATTGATCTGTGATATTCCTTATTACCCATTCATACACACAATAAAAAGAAAAGATGAATTTAACAAAATATTTTTGGTACTGTGTGAGTATTAATCACACAATAATTGAGACACTAACGGGTTGAGATGTGTAATGGATAAAATTAGATGTAATGGGCCTAAGCCCAATACACCCATGCAACTTACACAAATTAAGAAATAAAATATTTTTAAAGTTTTAAAATAGAAGGAGGATGTCAATTTGGTCTACTAGGTAAGGTGCATAATAGACCGAATTGAGGATGCATGAAGGATGAAGTATTGCCTTTGTAATACCCGAGAATTTTACAACATAAATAAATATAATAATTAAAATAAATAAATAAATAAACAAATAAATCAGTAAATACATTAAATAAATAAATATAGAAGAAGGGAGAAATGAAATTAATTAAAAGAGACTTAATTAAACAAAAGAAATTAAATAAAGTTAAATAAGTCAATACACGGGTATCCGATATAAATGAACTCGAGAATTCGAAACCAAAACGTAACATTTGATCCGAAAGAAATAACGACACGAAATAGGAACCCGAAGAGAGTCCGGAAATTGGAATCCGAGAGCATAGAGGGATAAAAACCCGAAAGAAAGGAGGAAAAGCACGACGGATCGCACGACCCGCCCGGACCGGAGTCCAGGCGTGTCTGGCGCGCGGGCTGAAACTTTTGACGAGTTTCATTAACACGAGTAATTTTCTGAAATCTCAAGTGTGGATTTTTTAATGAAAAGAGTTATGATTTAGAGAAGGGGTTTAAGGATACGTTATAATTCCCGTTTTATTACTCATGTGGGGTGTTTTAATCTCAAACGGCGCTGTGGTCCTTCCATGGTGCAGCCGGGGTAGACAATTCAGTCTTAACAGACATCAGCGCGCAATACTTAATATAGTATCGATACTTTCTCCCCGGCAATGGCGCCATGAAACTTTTGACAAATATCACGGTGCAACCGGGATTGACCTTCAGTCTGTCACTCTGAAAGTCCCTGGTATATGCACCATGATACTTCTCATAATTTCATGTCACGAAAGCACCTGCCATGAAGCTTTTGAACATCTTCCCACTGTATGAGTATTTTCCCAAAATGTTGTCTTTTTATTTACGCGTGTCAAGAAACTGTGCTCCCGAAAGCGCACGGAGTCAAAAATTGCAGTAATTTATAGTAAGTACCGGATCGTTCACTGGAGGATGTGCGATGGAAGCAGGGCCCACGTCGTTTACTAAGATTTTCCACTCGGTTACTCGTTTCAAGTTTTGCAAGGGTTTCTAACAACTACTTGACATAAATTAAACCAGATCATGAAGGCAGTAAAAACTATTCTACAAAGCATGGTAAACTAGATCGAGAAAAGCAATTAAATCTATACTACGAAAGCAATATAAAATTATGCTACACTATCTAGAAAGCAGGTTTAAATGTGACAGAAGGGACAGGGAGAAATAATAAAGATTGGACAAGATTCAGATGAAACACAATTAAACTTCCATTTTTATACACAGATCTTAGCTTGGGATAATCCTCTAGTTAGCTAACTCTCATACTTTCTACACCTTGTTCCCTTTAACAGACAGGTACTTATGGTGAGAATTTACATGCTTTTATGACCTCAATTTCTAAGATACCACAGACTTACAACTGCCCTCACATGGCCATGCTAAGGCGTATCATTCATCTGTGGTGGATAAGCAACACCTAACATATCATTAGTTGACATGCCAAGTACTCCTATCATTCCCCCATGTCACACCCAAAGTTTCAAATCACGCCCCAAACCATTCCATAACTCTCAAACCTTTTAACAGATGGACAGCCCCTAATTCTTCCGAGTGACCTCTATGAAAGCATTTAAAGGAAAGCAGTAAAGAAAGCTGTAAAGAAAGCATTTAAATCTATCACCCGGAAGCGTTAAAAACGTCTCTTTCCGTTAGTATAAAAGAGCACCTGGTCTTGGTGACCAGATGCAGATCAAGAACCTCCAAGACATCGATAAGCCACAGGGCTTACAACTCCTGGTCAGTTATGAGATACAAACTAAATGAAACAGATTCAAAAATGAACCTATTCCGGATGTACTCATTCAAGACTCAATTCTAGACTTTGGCAGAAGAAGATAGTAGTCGAAGGAATACTCAACCCTACCTTAGAAATTCACCAAGGCCTATATGTTGTTCCTCTAGTATTATTTATCACATCTCATTTACACCCAAGTGGATATTGACTTAATGCGATATCTAATACCAGATTTCCAACACACAGCAATTTCGAGAAGCAAATGAATATTTGAAAATCATTCCCTAGACAGGTACTAAATTCTCAATTAAAACTCAGATCCTTTCGGTCTAGATGAGACCTAATCGCTGACTCTGCTTCTAAGCTCTCAAAATCACCCCCCAGTGGAATATGAATTAGTCATAACTGTTGAATTTATCCCTTACTCAGATCCGGATTTTATAAAGGAATTTTTGTTGGAAGTTTATTATGCAACATCAGATTTAAATCAAGACTTCTGTGTCCAAGGGGAAGGATCCCCAAAATAGCAATAATACCAGAACATCTACATAATAGTATCATGCATACCAGTATATGAAAAGGAAAATAACACACCCCAAAATATATGGTGGAGTTAGACAGAATGCGATACACAAAGGTGAATTAGCCTGAGAAGAGAAGAAATCGGCTAAAAGTAGTGCCAGAGATAGTTGGGGTTTTCCGGACTGCAAACATCTGCTGTCCGGTTCCCAATTTTCCCAGATGACTGATTTTAGACAGAAAGAATTCCAAACAACGGTGACCGCCGTTATTTAGTTTTCTTTTGTCTGTGAGTGGAAGAAAAACCCACATATTTCTTGCTGTAATATTTCTCAACTGATGTTGGTCGACATCAGTTAATGCTATTGCAACTTGAATTCAGGTTGAGAAATTAAGATAAGGAAAATTAAAACTGTATCTGATTAGGAATTGGCTGAGTGACTAATCGAAACTCTTAGTGAAGAGAACGCTCGCCGAAGCTTCCACCAACCACTAACCAGATCATGCAAAATAACAGATAATGATTAACACACAGAAGACGGGTTAGTCGATATCCCTGTGAAGGTCCCTGTGAAGGGACCTTTCACCAACATTAATCTGTGCGTTTCTCATTATCCGTTCATACACACAATGAAAGAGAAAACATAAAAGTAAGAAAAATATTTTTGGTATTGTGTGGGTGTTAAGCACACAATAAGTGGACACTAATGGGATGAAATGTGTAATGGATAGAAATCAGATGAACTGGGCCAAGGCCCAATACATCCATGCAACTTACACAAATCAAGGAAGAAAAATATTTTTAGAATTTTCAAAATAGAAGGATAGTGCAATTCGAATTATTAGGGTAAGTCGAATTGAGAATGCATGAAGGATGAAGTATTACTTTACCCAATTGATCATTACTAGAAATTGGAGCATCATCTAATTCGAATTATTGACCAATTCGAATTAATTCGAATTGGACAACTCGAATTGGCGAAGTCCTTTTCTTGCTCAAATCGACTAAGGCATTTACCTCAAGGGGAAGGTGAATTCGAATTGTCCAGCAATTCGAATTAATTCGAATTGGACAATTCGAATTGGTAAGAGATGAAGAAATAAACTAAGGCATGAATGGGTGGTATGCAATACAATGTGGTTTCTCATGCCAATTCGAATTAATTCGAATTAGAGAATTCGAATTGGTTGGAAACCACATGAATGAAATTTTTGGTTGTGCAATTCGAATTTCTTAGGCAATTCGAGATAATTCGAATTGCCTCAATTCGAATTACACATTTTCGAACAATAACAATTTTTGTTCTCACAAGTATGGGTTAGGTGTGCACTGTGCGGTTAATGATGGGTTAGATTTACCAAATCCCTCATCTCACATCAATGTCATTTCACAGCCACCCTAGTGAGGTTTTCAAGAAATAAACAAACACATGTCCAGTGGGTATTGACAAGATTCAAACCCTATTTCTACAAACAAAGGATTCAAAGATCAAAGATCCTAAAACATCTAGTTATCTAAGAACTACATGCATAAACTAAGAACACTTAAGTTATCTAAGGCAGCATAAAATAAAATCAGGGCAGGAAAAATAAGACATAAAGGTAAATTCTACAAGTCTTAAAAAGATCTAAAACCTAAGAACACTTATTTGAAGCTCTAAGGCACAAAATCAAGCCAAAAACCCACCAAACATGCATTTATTAAGTTTGAATGTCAACTAGGACATAATAAATATAACCTAGTTGAAACAAACAAACATGTTAAGCATTTATTTCTAAAGAAAGCATTAAAGAGTGCCAAAACACATGAATAACACCATTTCTGGAAATTTTTCTTGTATTGACACTTTGAAAGCAAAATAGAGAACCCAAACCATCATTAACTTGAAGGTAGGGTTTATTCTAACTAGAAAGCATGTAAAAATTCTGGAAATGGCTACTCTAAGGGTTACACAAACTGCCTCTACAGTATACTAAGATCAAAGCATGTAAAAACTATACTACTTGTAAGGAAAATAAACTAAACTAAACTGAACTACCTACCTAACCCTTAAGGGGTGTGGAACCTCCTGCTGTTCTTTTTTGTCCCAGATGCTTTTTGGTTAAATTCCTGATCTCTTTGCTCTGTTGTGAAAGGTCTGCTTTTATAGACAAATTTTCGAAACCCTAGGCCCACCAATGTTGTGCTCATGCTCCACAGCTTCAATGAGTGCAGTTCGAATTATCTCAATCAATTCGAATTAATTCGAATTGTGAGACCTCTTCCTTGAGCTGGAAATGTGGCCTTCAGTTATCAATTCGAATTGTTGTGAAGAATTCGAATTGGTCTTTTCTCGAATTGGATGAGGGTTTCTGCTTGGCCTCTTTGCATCTGTTGGCAATTCGAATTGTTTGTGCCAATTCGAATTAATTCGAATTGGACAATTCGAATTGCATCTTCTTCTTGCCTTTGGGTTCCTTCTTTCTTCATTGCCTAATTCGAATTAATTCGAATTTGAACAATTCGAATTAGGCTTCTGCATCCCTTCCAACACTTAACCATTTCTTGTTCTCTTCAGCAGTTCGAATTGTGTGCAATTCGAATTAATTCGAATTGTGCTTCAACACTTGACCAAATTTCAGTTGTGGGATTTTCAATCTTTTCCCCATCTTTTTGGATTTTTGTGGGCTATATTATTCTTTTGCCCATCTTTTCATTCCTTTTTCTTTTCTTTTTCCTTTTTTCATGTTTTTGGATTTTTCTAACACAAATACAATTTAAAATTGCATATTTTG
This sequence comes from Hygrophila difformis, assembly GCA_030278955.1. Taxonomy (NCBI): domain Eukaryota; kingdom Viridiplantae; phylum Streptophyta; class Magnoliopsida; order Lamiales; family Acanthaceae; genus Hygrophila; species Hygrophila difformis. The sequence goes on from JAOANR010000207.1 coordinate 78,729, forward strand.
TGTCTTTTTATTACCGGCTCAATATTTTTACAAACTCGCATTAATCTGTCAAATTCAACTGCTTTCTTGTCAAAATAAGATGGAAACACGATCAAAATGTCCGTCTCAGACACGGAACTGGATTGGAAATAATGGTCAATTTTGGCCATTATCAACATCCTCACATTTAATACTGATCGTCCCCGAGCAGTCAGAGTCAGTGCTCCTAAAAGCTTGGACTCTGCATATTCAATCCATTTGCGTGGCCTCAAAAATTTCATTCTTTTTATATTGGGATAACGCAATTAAAATTACAAGTATTAAACTCTCTTGGTTGCAGTGTTTAATGGAATGATACTTCTCACCTGAGTGAACATACAAACCAATCATTATTGTTAATTCTTCTTGAATAATTGTTTAGAAGATTCCATCGGCTTAATCCTTGAATTCAAGCATGACCTGATCATTGATTAATAGAAACAGAGCCTCACATATAGTAGAATCGGAAAGTTCACTCACTCTCAAGATTGGCTTTTATCATCAACGCTCAAAATCAAATTCAATTAAATTCTCCCATAAGCTTGCAATTGGACCAACTCGCCACCTACTCATTTCCTCAAATCGAGATCCCGAGGTCTTATTCAAGGTTATAACGGGGCATACGGTTGTAACATTTGGTAGGAAAGGGAATTATTGGGCTAAAAAGTGGCACGACACCATTCCACCATAACTTGGCATTTTTTAGAATTTATGATCATCGTTATTTCTTTCTTTCGTTTTTCTTCCTTTTTCTATTGCATGACATTAGACTTTGTCTAATTTGCTTTGTCATTTGCAATTTAGTCTTGTTGAATGGATCTCAACGATTTTCTCTCTTTTTTTTTTGAATCGGTTTATAGCATACCGATTGATACATATTTGATGATCAAAAATTTCAATGCCTTGATGGGATGGCTCATGTACACTTGGGTTTGATTTTCTTGGTCTTTTTGTAAAGCTAGGAATAATATAGTGGCTTCAAAGAAAAATTAGGCTTAAAGGCTCAAGTTGGTTAATCCTAAAGGGAAAATGTTTTTGGGTTTGGAATTCAAACGAAAGCCAAAATTTTGGGTTTTCTAGGGGCCTCGATCATATGCTCAATTTCGGGAATATGGCATGGTCTTGAATCGGTCCCAATTGCAAGTTCTAGTGTCCTTTAATCGAATTGATTCACACAATCAAAGAAATATTGAGTAAAAATGACTCGGCTCAGATCTCACATGGACGGTTTGATCATGTCATACATTCATTCTCAAATTTACCCTTTGAAAAATTTCTTGCAACTTATTCAATCAAATTCTCAACATGAAAGTTTGTCAGTCTTTCAAGTGATCATATCATTGGATTTTTATAGCTCAAAACCTCAAGAATTCATGTCATGCATATTTTTAATTGTTTTATCCCAATGTAATAGTCTGAAGATTTCATCATTAGCCTAAATTCAACATGTGAATTTAGGTGACAGATTTATGCTTGTTTTATGCCGGTTTGTTTAATTAAAAGCAGTAAAAAGACACTGTGAGCATGCAAGCATGTCACAGCTTGTTTTTGGCGTGACAGTCACTTATTCATCTTGGACTGCCACACATCTTTTTCAAATAATAGAGAACTCAAGACGAAATTCTATTTTGGAAAGCAGTAAATGTACGACTACTAGAATACGTCGTACAACCATTATAACAGACAAATCCAAGGTTCGTTATATAGTACACGACCTTAATCATAGCTAAACATCAATACAGACGCAGCTGTACACTTGAATAAGTTAGCATCAAAGATCAGTCAAAAGATTACCAAAATACAGTTCCAGTCAATCCAGTCAAAAGTGAATCTTTAGAGATTCAGTCCATCAGCATCCTTCCCTTCTATCCCTGGAAAAAGATCCTGGTCCAGTGGACAAAGTTTGTCAGGCTGCAAGGTACGCAGTAATCTCCCATGTCTTCTTCGTCTTCCTCCATTACCCTTGTGCAGTAGACTCTTGGTCCTTGATTACCGAACAGGTCAGGGGTCTCCAGGCTTTCAGCCAGCCACGCGAAGACATTGGTCCCTACATATGTCATCATGAACCTGTTTGTTATGATCTTGTTTATCATTGACACCCCCTGCTGGACCTGTTCATTATCCAGCTTGCTGAGCAGCATGTACCCCCTGACGAAGATTGAGGCCTTGTGGTTGTCCTCAATTCCTTCCTTCAGTAGCTCACAAGCCAGATTTTCGTTTCCTGCTCCGAATGCCTGCAGAGCTGGGATGAGTTGGAGGTTGTAGTTGCCAGCTTCTTCGCACTTGACTAGGAGTGCCTCCTTTTGCAGTTCAACCCTTTGTTCCCACATCTTGACGATGGTAGTCTCCAGTTCACATCTCTTGTAGACAATGGGAAGATCAGCTGCATCCCTGAGTTTGGTACACACTTCTCTGACCCTCCACACTTTCTTGATGCAATCCTCTCCGATGCGGGAGAGAATCTCTCCTAAGAGTTCTACTGGCAGATCCAGTAGTTGGGTCGTCTCCTCTTGATCTTCATTTTGAACTGGGGGAATGATGCCTCTGGAAAGACATGGAGAAATGATTAGGTCTGAAACCCTCAGCCTTATACCTTCAGCCACCTCAAAGTATAGTTCGCTTGTTACCACCTGCCTTACTTGAGGTACACTATGAAGGTCCAAGGGGTCAGATTATCAGATCTATTCTTATTGCAGCAAAAATAAGGAAAGCAAGAGAGATATAAGGATCTTGGATCCCTAAAAAAAATTTTCTTGGACTATAAATAGTCTAAGATGTTTTTGGGTGGTCAATTGACCAAAAAGATGAATATTTCGCAGGTTATTGAGCCTACGAAAGGATTTTGATTTTTTCATCACTTAACAAGTGATTTAGATCATAAGAGAAAGGGGAGATAGAAGATTAATGATGAAAAGCAAATGCAAGCGACAAATTATGCAATTATTAGTATGTAACAATGGACCATGACTAAAAATAAGAATAAAAAATGAAAGTAAAAGTAGACATGCATACATACAAAAGGTGATTTTTGGATTTTTATGGAAAAGTGTTGACTTGTTTATTTAATGAAATTGGGAGTGTAAGTGGTCCCCCATTTGGATTTTGTTTTGGGAAGTGGGTTTTTAAGGAATATAAACAAAACATTCCTTGTGAACATTCCCCACTTGTCTCAAGTTGACAAAGATCAAACACTTTAAGGCAAAGAACATTCTACCATTTGTCTTTTTACACATAAATGCCATGCCAAAAGTGTTGGAAAAATTTTGGCATGGTTTTGTCTGTAATACCATGTTCCCGGATGTGCAAAAATCAACTTCTAGAGTTGAATTTGCAAAGTGTGGGTACAGGTACTCAACAACAACATTTATTACTAAAATACTCATATAATATAACACATGCAAACATAAAGACAGACAAACAAAAATAATTTTGGTCCATAATTACTACTGTAATGCGCAAAATTTTTGTCAAACAGAACTCATGCTATACAGACATAGATTTGCAAGTGTCATTAACATGCATTTTCAGTCATCATCATCAAATATCTATCAAAACAACATAGTGACTAAGAAACATAATCACAGTGTTACCCCTACTCACATAAGAACACAAAATAAGAGTAAAACATCAAAATACTACACAACAACAACAAAAACAGAATTTTTTGGGGGGTTTTGCAACCCCTATTTTCAAAATGAACATCCCTTAAAGACACAGAAACCTTCGAACCCTAAAATGACAGTTTGAACTTACAGCACGAAAAAGCCCTAGCTCGCCCTACCCTGTTCTAGGTCATCCCCGCACAAGTGTGACTCATTCTGACCCTATTCCGACCATTTTCAACATGAAAACAAAACACATTCCACCCCCATCCCCAATTTCGCAAGGAAGATGAAGAGACAAAAACTGTAAAGTGAAACCGAGCGCGGAATCGAAAAAGAACACTCACCCCCTGCTCCCACTCGGATTAGACGACGAGGACGCCATTTCTGATGAGTTTGAACGGAGGAAAGATCGAAAAGTGCGACTGGTTTCGCGAGGAAGACAGTTTTTCGCGAGAGAGAACGGATGGTTTTCGGGAGAGTGAGAAGTGAAAGTGATGGAAGAGGGGGAAAACAGGGATATATAAAGAATTTGGGAAGGAAGGTTCGAATTATTTCATCAATTCGAACTAATTCGAATTGATGGTTTCTGTGAGAGATGCGAGTTATTCAGGCCAATTCGAATTAATTCGAATTGGCTTGAAAAACAAAGAAACAAAGCAAGTTCGAATTTTTGAGATCAATTCGAATTAATTCGAATTGACTCACAATTCGAACTGGAGGTTGTGAGCAAAAACTGCACAAGATGCCTAAGTGAGCTAATTCGAATTATTGTGGCCAATTCGAATTAATTCGAATTTAATTCGAATTGGCCTGAATAACTCGAATTGCTCACTTGCTGAGGAGAATGCCTTTTGTATGCTAATTCGAATTAGTCAGGCAATTCGAATTAATTCGAATTGCCTTATAATTCGAATTGCAATACTTGGCCAAATAAAACATCCGAAAGTTCTGCCTTGGGTGCCAATTCGAATTTGCATGTCAATTCGAATTAATTCGAATTGCCTGCATAATTCGAATTAACTAATCCGAGAGTGAAAATTTCCAAGGCAAAATGTCTTATGTGGTTTGTTCCAAGCAATTCGAATTAATTCGAACTTTCTTGAAATGAAAAATAAACCACACTCAAGACTTAGGAAAATTCTTAGGTTTTCAAAAATTTATGTTCATCAAGATGAACTCAATAGCAAACATATCTACACAGAATTAGAATCTAAAACATGTTGCTTGCATAAATTAGGTTGGGTTAACAATTTTATTTTATGAATTTATTCTGGATTTTAGATTTCTCTAAATTCCAAAATTAATTTTCATTAAATATAATATTAACCCAACCGGGAACCTGGTTTTTTGAAGCTTTATCTTTCTTTTTGTTGGTTCCTCGAATTCCTGCAAAACAATTATAAGAAAGCATTAGGTTTTCTCCAAATATCAACATCCTCACATTTAGAGTCTTAGTACTCTAAATGTTCAATTGATTTTTTGGATACTTTGTCCCAATAAAAATAGGTGGAGCAAGTAATAAATAAGTAAGTAAATATATGTATAATATTTATTGAGCATAAGCCGGTTTGTTGTCATTTGAGCTTCTTTTTCGGGGTCGAACTGCCCAAGATACTCCTTCAATCTGTGTCCATTCACTACCAGCTCTCCTTTGTCAGTTCGGATCCTGACAGCTCCACTTTCAAACACGTGCACCACTTCGTATGGCCCTTCCCATCTGGATTTAAGCTTTCCGGGGAACAGCTTCAACCTGGAGTTGAATAACAAGACATTCTGGCCAACATAGAAGTGTTTAGACTTAACACGACGATCGTGTAACTTCTGGGTCCGCTCTTTGCGAGTTGTCCCCACAGTGGCCTCGAGTATGTGTTTGATTTCGCGGTTTGAGACCTCGACTTGACCACTGGTTTGGGGATGGTAAGGCGTGCCGATCTTGTGGAGAATCCCATTTTTGCTCATAAGATTTGCAAATGCTTTATTAAATAAATGGGTTCCTCCATCTGATATGATCACCCTGGGTACACCAAATCTATTGAAAATGTTATTTTTCAAAAATTTAACGACCTGGTTGCCATCATTGGTTGGCAGTGCAACGGCCTCAACCCATTTGGAAACGTAATCGACAGCTACCAAGATGTAATGGTTCCCATCAGATGTCGGGAATGGTCCCATGAAGTCAATACCCCATACATCGAAAATCTCGAGAGTGAGAATTCCTTGTTGAGGCATCTCATCCCTCTTGGAGATATTCCCTAGTCTTTGGCATCTGTCGCAGGCTTTAACAAACGCTTTGCAATCCTCGTAAATGGTAGGCCAATAGAAACCGCACTCGAGCACCTTATTGGCTGTTCGAGTGGGGCCATGGTGACCTCCATATTCCGACTCATGGCATTTCTTAGCGATTTGATAAGCCTCGTGCTCAGTTACACATCGTCTAATAATCGAATCTGCACAATGCTTGAAGAGATAAGGATCTTTCCAGAAGTAGTTAACTACATCTCGGTTGAACCTTGCTTTGTGGCCCGTGCTTTGAAATGGTGGAATTATTCCGCATGCTAAAAAGTTAGCAATATCGGAAAACCACGGACAAGCTTGATCATGAAGATGCAAGGCAAACAGTTGCTTGTCCGGAAAATTCTCATTTACGGCTAGCTCATTTTTATCGTTTTCTAGTCGAGACAAATGGTCAGCAGCACCATTGTCTCTGCCTTTTCTATCTTTTATTATAATGTTGAATTCTTGCAACAAAAGTACCCACCTGATTAATCGAGGTTTGGCGTCTTGTTTGCTAAACAAGTATCTCAGTGCAGAGTGATCTGTGTACACTGTAGTTTTCGTACCAATAAGATATTGTCTGAATTTATCAAACGCAAAAACCACAGCATACATCTCCTTCTCCGTGGTGGTGTAGTTAATTTGGGCCTCATTCAGGGCATGACTTGCGTAATGAATTACACAATGCTTCCCTTCCTTATATTGCCCAAGAACTGCACCCACGGCGAGATCACTTGCCTCACACATTACCTCGAAAGGCATTGACCAATCGGGTGGTTGCACTACTGGAGCAGAAATTAACATCTCTTTGAGCGTGTCAAAGGCTTGAACACACGCTTCATTTATTACGAAAGGATTTTCTTTACAAAGCAAGTTAATGAGCGGCTTGGCAATTTTAGAAAAGTCTTTAATGAATCTCCGGTAGAAACTGGCATGCCCTAAGAAACTCCTAACTAGTTTTATTGAATTAGGCAATGGTAGGTTTGAGATGACTGAGACCTTAGCCCTGTCGACTTCGATACCTGCGCGCGAGATGCGGTGACCTAACACTATTCCTTCGGTGACTATGAAATGGCACTTCTCCCAGTTCAAAACTAGGTTGGTGTCCTCACATCTTTTCAAAATTTGTGCAAGATTAGTCAAACATTCATCAAAAGTATCTCCATACACAGAGAAGTCATCCATGAAAACTTCAATGCATTTTTCGATAAATTCTGAGAAAATTGACATCATGCATCTTTGAAATGTGGCAGGCGCATTACAAAGTCCAAAAGGCATGCGCCTGTACGCAAAAGTTCCATATGGGCATGTGAAAGTGGTCTTGTCGTGATCCTCGCTAGCTATCACAATCTGATTATAGCCAGAGTATCCATCCAAAAAGCAATAGAACTCCCTCCCAGCCAACCGCTCTAGCATGTGATCAATGAATGGCAAGGGGAAATGGTCCTTCCTGGTAGCGGTATTGAGCTTCCGGTAGTCGATGCAAACTCTTCAACCGGTCACTGGACACGTCGCCACTTCTTCTCCTTGCTCATTAGTCATTACACAGATCCCCCCACGTTTCGGTACGACCTGCACTGGGCTAACCCATTTGCTATCAGAGATAGGATAGATGATACCAGCATCTAAGAGCTTGATAACTTCTTTCCTTACCACTTCCTGCATATGGGGGTTCAGACGCCTTTGTGGTTGCCTTGAGGGCTTGTACTCCTCTTCCATTAAAATTCTGTGCATGCAAACAGAGGGGCTTATTCCTTTTATATCAGAAATGGTCCATCCGATTGCATGTACATATTTCTTTAGAATGTCTACCAGAGCTTTTTCTTGTTCTTGTGTCAGCTTGGCTGACACAATCACCGGTAATCTTTTATGTTCAGCGAGAAAGACGTACTTAAGATGATCCGAAAGTATTTTAAGTTCAAGCTCTGGTGGGCATTCAACGGAAGGCAGTAATTTGCGAGAAATGGATGGGAGAGAAAGATCAGATTTACCTTCTGGATCCTGTGTCAGTACAGGATCCACTTCCTCCTCAGCGGTGCTTTCCTCTTCCTCCGGGATGAACTCAACCCCATCGAATTCTTCAAGGTCCCCAGAGATAGGGTCCTCGAAGTGGACAGCGTTGCAGCTCCTTGGTTGCTCCGCACCTTCAGGCTTCAGTACCTGTTTTGAAACTTTGTTTGGCTCATCAGTCACAGAGTTTATGCTCTCATCCTCACTCCTACTTTCTATTACATCAAATATGGAACAAGATCCCTCATTCGGAGACTTCTGCAGCTGTTCCATGTCAAAGGTGATTTCTTTGTCATCGACCCTCAATGTGACTCTTCCAGATTTGGCATCGATCAGTGCACCGCCAGTGGCCAGAAACGGGCGTCCCAGGATAAGTGGCATTTCAGAGTCCTCTTCGATGTCGAGGATGATGAAGTCAACCGGGAAAAGAACTTGACCGGTTCTGACTACCACATCCTTGAGGATTCCCACGGGCTTTGTGATTGATCTGTCTGCAAGCTGCAGCTTCATTTTGACTGGTTCAATCTCCCCGAGCCTTAGGCGAATTGCCATGGCTAAGGGCATCACATTGATGCTGGATCCTAGATCACATAACCCCATGCTCACTTTGGCCTTCCCAATCTGTACTGGTAGCGTGCAACATCCAGGGTCTTCTTTCTTTTCGGGCAGTTTCTTCTGGACTATGGCACTGCATGTGCTGTTGAGAACAATCACCTCATCCTGCTCTACCTGCCTTTTCCCTGAAATCAATTCTTTCAAGAACTTAGCATAGGTGGGCATTTCTGAAATCATTTCCACGAGAGGAATGGTTATCTCTACAGACCTTAACCGTTCTAGAAATTTCTTGAATTTAAGGTCATGTTCCTTATTTTTAAGACGTGCTGGGTATGGCACCCTTGGCATGTACTTATTATTGTTTGTTTTTGGTGGTAAAGAGAATGAAGTTGTACCTTCAACCCTACCCTTTTCAGCTCCCTTTGCAGCTTCAGCCTGCGGAATAGTTGTTTCTGATTTGTCCTCGACCAGTCCAATACCGTCTCCTCCTTCAATCCTTTCATTTTCTTTTTCACCCTCCACTGGATCCTTTTCCTCCTCGGCCGTCTCTTTTCCATGTCCAACAATTCCTTGTAGAATTTTGCCTCCCCGCAATGTGATTGCTTTACACTGCGGGTTAGCTTCAGTACTGCTTGGAAGTGTTCCTTTCCCCATGTTCTGCAGTTCCTTGGCCAATTGGGAGACTTGCGTCTCCACATTCTTGATTGATGACTGTAGTTGTTGGTTTATATCCTTCTGGTTGGCTATAAACTCAGTCATCAAGTTCTCCAGACGAGATGGTGGCCTTTGGTTATATTGTTGATTTTGATCAGGTTGGGATTGGAAATTCTGGGAATTCTGGCCTTGGTTCTGATTAGGCCTCTGTTGAATCTGAGGTTGGAAATTCTGATTCTGATTTTGAAAGTTCTGCACTCTTTGCTGGACGAATCCTTGATTTTGAGGTCTGAAGCTTTGCTGTGGGTTTTGATTTGCGAACTGGTTGGGCTGGTTTGGCTGCAACAAATGCGCATTAAGTGCATTGTTGTTGGAATAGGAGAGATTGGGATGGCGATTTTGGTAGTTCCCGGCATAATTATAACTCTCGGTAGCTATCTGTTGGTATGTATCAGTTGGATGAGGTCCCTGACACAGTCCACAGACAACTCCCGATTGCTGTGTTTGAACTTGGTTTGATGAGGTTCCTGCCTGGGAAGCGTCTATTCCCTTCCCTTTATCCTGGCTTAGCTGTATCGCAGCTACCTGTTCTTGCAATTTTTCAAAATCTGTTTTCCCTTCACTTACAGCAAAGACTTTTCTAGGAGGATCCTCCTTCCTATCATCTGTGTTTAGGATGGATCTGTTGACAGACATTGTCTCAATCTTCTCCCAAGCTTGGTCCATAGGCAGGTGGAGTAAATGTCGTCCGCCAGCAGCGTCTAACATTGTTCTCCATGGATGGGTGAGTCCTCCGTAGAATTTCCTCAATTGCTCCCATGGTGCGTATCCGTGTTGGGGACATCGCCTGATGAGGCCCAAGAATCTTTCTTTCGCATCATATAACGATTCGTCTGGCTTCATTTTAAAATCTCCAATCTTAGCTCGTCCTTCCTCAATCTTTGATTCTGGAAAATACTTCAGCAAAAAGCTCCTCACCAAGTCTGCCCAAGTGCTCCTCAGATTGATAGGCAATGACTTATACCAGTCCCTGGCACCACTATATAAAGAAAATGGAAACAACATTAGCCTTATAGCATCAGGAGAGACTCCCTGATTTTTGATCGTGTCGCAGAGCTCCAGGAAGGTCTGGAGATGATCATGAGGGTCCTCATGATTTGCACCGCAGAACTGATTGTTTTGCACCAAATTAATGAGTGCCGGTTTGAGCTCGAAATTGCATGCAGGAAAGTGTGCTCTCCCAGGTCCATCCAGATAGGGCTCTACTATTGGTTGCATGAAGTCTGCTGCTGCTTGCTGCTGTTGTTGATTTCCTTATTCAGCTTGGTTCTGGTATTGTTGGTGGTAATTGGGAAATTGCTGGAAGTTATGTGGATCTTGTGGGTTGTTCCGAAACTGATCTGGATTGAAAGTTTGGTTTTGGTATTGTTGGTTTGGTATGTTTTGATTTTGGTGAAATTGGTTTAAGGTTGGTGGTGGTTGTTGGTGGAATTGCTGGTATTGTTGCTGATTGGGTTTTGGTAGATTCTCCTCTTCGTTGGCACGATTAGGATGTTCTACCATTCCTCCATCAGCTCCATTACCAGGGTTATTCGGTGGTTGGTCTATGGGTAAGATCGGGGGAATGTTCTGGTTATCTGCCATGTCTGATAGATCGCTGCTCGATGTTTCAGGTAAAGTGTGGGTCCGACGCTCCTGCTCTTTCCATCTTCTGGCTTCTGCCCTCAATTGGCGAGCGGTCCTTTCTATTTCTAGATCGAACGGTAGCTCCGGCAATGTGCTCCTCCTCCTTTGCATAAGCAGTTGGTATCAAGATTTTGACAGTACCTGTACAATCCCCAAGTTAGTGATGGTTTGATAGTATATACAAAAACTATCTATGAGTAAATCAGGAATGTAATTTTCCTAGTAAACGACGCTGCATCCTCCCCGACAACGGCGCCATGAAACTTTTGACGAGTTCCATGAACACGAGTAATTTTCTGAAATATCAGGTTAAATTTATTGAATGAAAGGAGTTATGATTTAGGGAAGGGGTTTAAGGATACGTTATAATTCCCGTTTTATTACTCATGTGGGGTGTTTTAATCTCAAACGGCGCTGTGGTCCTTCCATGGTGCAGCCGGGGTAGACAATTCAGTCTTAACAGACATCAGCGTGCAATACTTAATATAGTATCGATACTTTCTCCCCGGCAATGGCGCCATGAAACTTTTGACAAATATCACGGTGCAACCGGGATTGACCTTCAGTCTGTCGCCCTGAAAGTCCCTGGTATCTGCACCATGATACTTCTCATAATTTCATGTCACGAAAGCACCTGCCATGAAGCTTTTGAACATCTTCCCACTGTATGAGTATTTTCCCAAAATGTTGTCTTTTTATTTACTCGTGTCAAGAAACTGTGCTCCCAAAAGCGCACGGAGTCAAAAATTGCAGTAATTTATAGTAAGTACCGGATCGATCACTGGAGGATGTGCGATGGAAGCAGGGTCCACGTCGTTTACTAAGATTTTCCACTCGGTTACTCGTTTCAAGTTTTGCAAGGGTTTCTAACAACTACTTGACATAAATTAAACCAGATCATGAAGGCAGTAAAAACTATTCTACAAAGCATGGTAAACTAGATCGAGAAAAGCAATTAAATCTATACTACGAAAGCAATATAAAATTATGCTACACTATCTAGAAAGCAGGTTTAAATGTGACAGAAGGGACAGGGAGAAATAATAAAGATTGGACAAGATTCAGATGAAACACAATTAAACTTCCATTTTTATACACAGATCTTAGCTTGGGATAATCCTCTAGTTAGCTAACTCTCATACTTTCTACACCTTGTTCCCTTTAACAGACATGTACTTATGGTGAGAATTTACATGCTTTTATGACCTCAATTTCTAAGATACCACAGACTTACAACTGCCCTCACATGGCCATGCTAAGGCGTATCATTCATCTGTGGTGGATAAGCAACACCTAACATATCATTAGTTGACATGCCAAGTACTCCTATCATTCCCCCATGTCACACCCAAAGTTTCAAATCACGCCCCAAACCATTCCATAACTCTCAAACCTTTTAACAGATGGACAGCCCCTAATTCTTCCGAGTGACCTCTATGAAAGCATTTAAAGGAAAGCAGTAAAGAAAGCTGTAAAGAAAGCATTTAAATCTATCACCCGGAAGCGTTAAAAACGTCTCTTTCCGTTAGTATAAAAGAGCCCCTGGTCTTGGTGACCAGATGCAGATCAAGAACCTCCAAGACATCGATAAGCCACAGGGCTTACAACTCCTGGTCAGTTATGAGATACAAACTAAATGAAACAGATTCAAAAATGAACCTATTCCGGATGTACTCATTCAAGACTCAATTCTAGACTTTGGCAGAAGAAGATAGTAGTCGAAGGAATACTCAACCCTACCTTAGAAATTCACCAAGGCCTATATGTTGTTCCTCTAGTATTATTTATCACATCTCATTTACACCCAAGTGGATATTGACTTAATGCGATATCTAATACCAGATTTCCAACACACAGCAATTTCGAGAAGCAAATGAATATTTGAAAATCATTCCCTAGACAGGTACTAAATTCTCAATTAAAACTCAGATCCTTTCGGTCTAGATGAGACCTAATCGCTGACTCTGCTTCTAAGCTCTCAAAATCACCCCCCAGTGGAATATGAATTAGTCATAACTGTTGAATTTATCCCTTACTCAGATCCGGATTTTATAAAGGAATTTTTGTTGGAAGTTTATTATGCAACATCAGATTTAAATCAAGACTTCTGTGTCCAAGGGGAAGGATCCCCAAAATAGCAATAATACCAGAACATCTACATAATAGTATCATGCATACCAGTATATGAAAAGGAAAATAACACACCCCAAAATATATGGTGGAGTTAGACAGAATGCGATACACAAAGGTGAATTAGCCTGAGAAGAGAAGAAATCGGCTAAAAGTAGTGCCAGAGATAGTTGGGGTTTTCCGGACTGCAAACATCTGCTGTCCGGTTCCCAATTTTCCCAGATGACTGATTTTAGACAGAAAGAATTCCAAACAACGGTGACCGCCGTTATTTAGTTTTCTTTTGTCTGTGAGTAGAAGAAAAACCCACATATTTCTTGCTGTAATATTTCTCAACTGATGTTGGTCGACATCAGTTAATGCTATTGCAACTTGAATTCAGGTTGAGAAATTAAGATAAGGAAAATTAAAACTGTATCTGATTAGGAATTGGCTGAGTGACTAATCGAAACTCTTAGTGAAGAGAACGCTCGCCGAAGCTTCCACCAACCACTAACCAGATCATGCAAAATAACAGATAATGATTAACACACAGAAGACGGGTTAGTCGATATCCCTGTGAAGGTCCCTGTGAAGGGACCTTTCACCAACATTAATCTGTGCGTTTCTCATTATCCGTTCATACACACAATGAAAGAGAAAACATAAAAGTAAGAAAAATATTTTTGGTATTGTGTGGGTGTTAAGCACACAATAAGTGGACACTAATGGGATGAAATGTGTAATGGATAGAAATCAGATGAACTGGGCCAAGGCCCAATACATCCATGCAACTTACACAAATCAAGGAAGAAAAATATTTTTAGAATTTTCAAAATAGAAGGATAGTGCAATTCGAATTATTAGGGTAAGTCGAATTGAGAATGCATGAAGGATGAAGTATTACTTTACCCAATTGATCATTACTAGAAATTGGAGCATCATCTAATTCGAATTATTGACCAATTCGAATTAATTCGAATTGGACAACTCGAATTGGCGAAGTCCTTTTCTTGCTCAAATCGACTAAGGCATTTACCTCAAGGGGAAGGTGAATTCGAATTGTCCAGCAATTCGAATTAATTCGAATTGGACAATTCGAATTGGTAAGAGATGAAGAAATAAACTAAGGCATGAATGGGTGGTATGCAATACAATGTGGTTTCTCATGCCAATTCGAATTAATTCGAATTAGAGAATTCGAATTGGTTGGAAACCACATGAATGAAATTTTTGGTTGTGCAATTCGAATTTCTTAGGCAATTCGAGATAATTCGAATTGCCTCAATTCGAATTACACATTTTCGAACAATAACAATTTTTGTTCTCACAAGTATGGGTTAGGTGTGCACTGTGCGGTTAATGATGGGTTAGATTTACCAAATCCCTCATCTCACATCAATGTCATTTCACAGCCACCCTAGTGAGGTTTTCAAGAAATAAACAAACACATGTCCAGTGGGTATTGACAAGATTCAAACCCTATTTCTACAAACAAAGGATTCAAAGATCAAAGATCCTAAAACATCTAGTTATCTAAGAACTACATGCATAAACTAAGAACACTTAAGTTATCTAAGGCAGCATAAAATAAAATCAGGGCAGGAAAAATAAGACATAAAGGTAAATTCTACAAGTCTTAAAAAGATCTAAAACCTAAGAACACTTATTTGAAGCTCTAAGGCACAAAATCAAGCCAAAAACCCACCAAACATGCATTTATTAAGTTTGAATGTCAACTAGGACATAATAAATATAACCTAGTTGAAACAAACAAACATGTTAAGCATTTATTTCTAAAGAAAGCATTAAAGAGTGCCAAAACACATGAATAACACCATTTCTGGAAATTTTTCTTGTATTGACACTTTGAAAGCAAAATAGAGAACCCAAACCATCATTAACTTGAAGGTAGGGTTTATTCTAACTAGAAAGCATGTAAAAATTCTGGAAATGGCTACTCTAAGGGTTACACAAACTGCCTCTACAGTATACTAAGATCAAAGCATGTAAAAACTATACTACTTGTAAGGAAAATAAACTAAACTAAACTGAACTACCTACCTAACCCTTAAGGGGTGTGGAACCTCCTGCTGTTCTTTTTTGTCCCAGATGCTTTTTGGTTAAATTCCTGATCTCTTTGCTCTGTTGTGAAAGGTCTGCTTTTATAGACAAATTTTCGAAACCCTAGGCCCACCAATGTTGTGCTCATGCTCCACAGCTTCAATGAGTGCAGTTCGAATTATCTCAATCAATTCGAATTAATTCGAATTGTGAGACCTCTTCCTTGAGCTGGAAATGTGGCCTTCAGTTATCAATTCGAATTGTTGTGAAGAATTCGAATTGGTCTTTTCTCGAATTGGATGAGGGTTTCTGCTTGGCCTCTTTGCATCTGTTGGCAATTCGAATTGTTTGTGCCAATTCGAATTAATTCGAATTGGACAATTCGAATTGCATCTTCTTCTTGCCTTTGGGTTCCTTCTTTCTTCATTGCCTAATTCGAATTAATTCGAATTTGAACAATTCGAATTAGGCTTCTGCATCCCTTCCAACACTTAACCATTTCTTGTTCTCTTCAGCAGTTCGAATTGTGTGCAATTCGAATTAATTCGAATTGTGCTTCAACACTTGACCAAATTTCAGTTGTGGGATTTTCAATCTTTTCCCCATCTTTTTGGATTTTTGTGGGCTATATTATTCTTTTGCCCATCTTTTCATTCCTTTTTCTTTTCTTTTTCCTTTTTTCATGTTTTTGGATTTTTCTAACACAAATACAATTTAAAATTGCATATTTTGTGTCTTTTTATTACCGGCTCAATATTTTTACAAACTCGCATTAATCTGTCAAATTCAACTGCTTTCTTGTCAAAATAAGATGGAAACACGATCAAAATGTCCGTCTCAGACACGGAACTGGATTGGAAATAATGGTCAATTTTGGCCATTATCAACATCCTCACATTTAATACTGATCGTCCCCGAGCAGTCAGAGTCAGTGCTCCTAAAAGCTTGGACTCTGCATATTCAATCCATTTGCGTGGCCTCAAAAATTTCATTCTTTTTATATTGGGATAACGCAATTAAAATTACAAGTATTAAACTCTCTTGGTTGCAGTGTTTAATGGAATGATACTTCTCACCTGAGTGAACATACAAACCAATCATTATTGTTAATTCTTCTTGAATAATTGTTTAGAAGATTCCATCGGCTTAATCCTTGAATTCAAGCATGACCTGATCATTGATTAATAGAAACAGAGCCTCACATATAGTAGAATCGGAAAGTTCACTCACTCTCAAGATTGGCTTTTATCATCAACGCTCAAAATCAAATTCAATTAAATTCTCCCATAAGCTTGCAATTGGACCAACTCGCCACCTACTCATTTCCTCAAATCGAGATCCCGAGGTCTTATTCAAGGTTATAACGGGGCATACGGTTGTAACATTTGGTAGGAAAGGGAATTATTGGGCTAAAAAGTGGCACGACACCATTCCACCATAACTTGGCATTTTTTAGAATTTATGATCATCGTTATTTCTTTCTTTCGTTTTTCTTCCTTTTTCTATTGCATGACATTAGACTTTGTCTAATTTGCTTTGTCATTTGCAATTTAGTCTTGTTGAATGGATCTCAACGATTTTCTCTCTTTTTTTTTTGAATCGGTTTATAGCATACCGATTGATACATATTTGATGATCAAAAATTTCAATGCCTTGATGGGATGGCTCATGTACACTTGGGTTTGATTTTCTTGGTCTTTTTGTAAAGCTAGGAATAATATAGTGGCTTCAAAGAAAAATTAGGCTTAAAGGCTCAAGTTGGTTAATCCTAAAGGGAAAATGTTTTTGGGTTTGGAATTCAAACGAAAGCCAAAATTTTGGGTTTTCTAGGGGCCTCGATCATATGCTCAATTTCGGGAATATGGCATGGTCTTGAATCGGTCCCAATTGCAAGTTCTAGTGTCCTTTAATCGAATTGATTCACACAATCAAAGAAATATTGAGTAAAAATGACTCGGCTCAGATCTCACATGGACGGTTTGATCATGTCATACATTCATTCTCAAATTTACCCTTTGAAAAATTTCTTGCAACTTATTCAATCAAATTCTCAACATGAAAGTTTGTCAGTCTTTCAAGTGATCATATCATTGGATTTTTATAGCTCAAAACCTCAAGAATTCATGTCATGCATATTTTTAATTGTTTTATCCCAATGTAATAGTCTGAAGATTTCATCATTAGCCTAAATTCAACATGTGAATTTAGGTGACAGATTTATGCTTGTTTTATGCCGGTTTGTTTAATTAAAAGCAGTAAAAAGACACTGTGAGCATGCAAGCATGTCACAGCTTGTTTTTGGCGTGACAGTCACTTATTCAAATGGACTGCCACACATCTTTTTCAAATAATAGAGAACTCAAGACGAAATTCTATTTTGGAAAGCAGTAAATGTACGACTACTAGAATACGTCGTACAACCATTATAACAGACAAATCCAAGGTTCGTTATATAGTACACGACCTTAATCATAGCTAAACATCAATACAGACGCAGCTGTACACTTGAATAAGTTAGCATCAAAGATCAGTCAAAAGATTACCAAAATACAGTTCCAGTCAATCCAGTCAAAAGTGAATCTTTAGAGATTCAGTCCATCAGCATCCTTCCCTTCTATCCCTGGAAAAAGATCCTGGTCCAGTGGACAAAGTTTGTCAGGCTGCAAGGTACGCAGTAATCTCCCATGTCTTCTTCGTCTTCCTCCATTACCCTTGTGCAGTAGACTCTTGGTCCTTGATTACCGAACAGGTCAGGGGTCTCCAGGCTTTCAGCCAGCCACGCGAAGACATTGGTCCCTACATATGTCATCATGAACCTGTTTGTTATGATCTTGTTTATCATTGACACCCCCTGCTGGACCTGTGCATTATCCAGCTTGCTGAGCAGCATGTACCCCCTGACGAAGATTGAGGCCTTGTGGTTGTCCTCAATTCCTTCCTTCAGTAGCTCACAAGCCAGATTTTCGTTTCCTGCTCCGAATGCCTGCAGAGCTGGGATGAGTTGGAGGTTGTAGTTGCCAGCTTCTTCGCACTTGACTAGGAGTGCCTCCTTTTGCAGTTCAACCCTTTGTTCCCACATCTTGACGATGGTAGTCTCCAGTTCACATCTCTTGTAGACAATGGGAAGATCAGCTGCATCCCTGAGTTTGGTACACACTTCTCTGACCCTCCACACTTTCTTGATGCAATCCTCTCCGATGCGGGAGAGAATCTCTCCTAAGAGTTCTACTGGCAGATCCAGTAGTTGGGTCGTCTCCTCTTGATCTTCATTTTGAACTGGGGGAATGATGCCTCTGGAAAGACATGGAGAAATGATTAGGTCTGAAACCCTCAGCCTTATACCTTCAGCCACCTCAAAGTATAGTTCGCTTGTTACCACCTGCCTTACTTGAGGTACACTATGAAGGTCCAAGGGGTCAGATTATCAGATCTATTCTTATTGCAGCAAAAATAAGGAAAGCAAGAGAGATATAAGGATCTTGGATCCCTAAAAAAAATTTTCTTGGACTATAAATAGTCTAAGATGTTTTTGGGTGGTCAATTGACCAAAAAGATGAATATTTCGCAGGTTATTGAGCCTACGAAAGGATTTTGATTTTTTCATCACTTAACAAGTGATTTAGATCATAAGAGAAAGGGGAGATAGAAGATTAATGATGAAAAGCAAATGCAAATGGATTAATTGCCGGGGAATTAATTCGAATTAATCCCAACTCCGCCTTCGTAAATCGATTTTCATTAAATAAAAATTGAACACCATGATTATGATTTTTCAAAAAATACTCATGTAGTGGGAACTTGTCAAAAGTTTCATGGCAAGGATCTTCAAGGCACGAAATTATCAAAGATTTCATGCCGGGGAGATAGAAGATTAATTGCGTTATCCCAATATAAAAAGAATGAAATTTTTGAGGCCACGCAAATGGATTGAATATGCAGAGTCCAAGCTTTTAGGAGCACTGACTCTGACTGCTCGGGGACGATCAGTATTAAATGTGAGGATGTTGATAATGGCCAAAATTGACCATTATTTCCAATCCAGTTCCGTGTCTGAGACGGACATTTTGATCGTGTTTCCATCTTATTTTGACAAGAAAGCAGTTGAATTTGACAGATTAATGCGAGTTTGTAAAAATATTGAGCCGGTAATAAAAAGACACAAAATATGCAATTTTAAATTGTATTTGTGTTAGAAAAATCCAAAAACATGAAAAAAGGAAAAAGAAAAGAAAAAGGAATGAAAAGATGGGCAAAAGAATAATATAGCCCACAAAAATCCAAAAAGATGGGGAAAAGATTGAAAATCCCACAACTGAAATTTGGTCAAGTGTTGAAGCACAATTCGAATTAATTCGAATTGCACACAATTCGAACTGCTGAAGAGAACAAGAAATGGTTAAGTGTTGGAAGGGATGCAGAAGCCTAATTCGAATTGTTCAAATTCGAATTAATTCGAATTAGGCAATGAAGAAAGAAGGAACCCAAAGGCAAGAAGAAGATGCAATTCGAATTGTCCAATTCGAATTAATTCGAATTGGCACAAACAATTCGAATTGCCAACAGATGCAAAGAGGCCAAGCAGAAACCCTCATCCAATTCGAGAAAAGACCAATTCGAATTCTTCACAACAATTCGAATTGATAACTGAAGGCCACATTTCCAGCTCAAGGAAGAGGTCTCACAATTCGAATTAATTCGAATTGATTGAGATAATTCGAACTGCACTCATTGAAGCTGTGGAGCATGAGCACAACATTGGTGGGCCTAGGGTTTCGAAAATTTGTCTATAAAAGCAGACCTTTCACAACAGAGCAAAGAGATCAGGAATTTAACCAAAAAGCATCTGGGACAAAAAAGAACAGCAGGAGGTTCCACACCCCTTAAGGGTTAGGTAGGTAGTTCAGTTTAGTTTAGTTTATTTTCCTTACAAGTAGTATAGTTTTTACATGCTTTGATCTTAGTATACTGTAGAGGCAGTTTGTGTAACCCTTAGAGTAGCCATTTCCAGAATTTTTACATGCTTTCTAGTTAGAATAAACCCTACCTTCAAGTTAATGATGGTTTGGGTTCTCTATTTTGCTTTCAAAGTGTCAATACAAGAAAAATTTCCAGAAATGGTGTTATTCATGTGTTTTGGCACTCTTTAATGCTTTCTTTAGAAATAAATGCTTAACATGTTTGTTTGTTTCAACTAGGTTATATTTATTATGTCCTAGTTGACATTCAAACTTAATAAATGCATGTTTGGTGGGTTTTTGGCTTGATTTTGTGCCTTAGAGCTTCAAATAAGTGTTCTTAGGTTTTAGATCTTTTTAAGACTTGTAGAATTTACCTTTATGTCTTATTTTTCCTGCCCTGATTTTATTTTATGCTGCCTTAGATAACTTAAGTGTTCTTAGTTTATGCATGTAGTTCTTAGATAACTAGATGTTTTAGGATCTTTGATCTTTGAATCCTTTGTTTGTAGAAATAGGGTTTGAATCTTGACAATACCCACTGGACATGTGTTTGTTTATTTCTTGAAAACCTCACTAGGGTGGCTGTGAAATGACATTGATGTGAGATGAGGGATTTGGTAAATCTAACCCATCATTAACCGCACAGTGCACACCTAACCCATACTTGTGAGAACAAAAATTGTTATTGTTCGAAAATGTGTAATTCGAATTGAGGCAATTCGAATTATCTCGAATTGCCTAAGAAATTCGAATTGCACAACCAAAAATTTCATTCATGTGGTTTCCAACCAATTCGAATTCTCTAATTCGAATTAATTCGAATTGGCATGAGAAACCACATTTGCGGTGGCGGCGCCGGCGGCAGGGTAGGGCAGGGGTAGGGTTAGGTTCAGGTTTAGGGTTGGGCTTGATTGGGTTGTATTGGATTGGGCTTGAAGTGTTGGGCCGGAAGAGTTTTGGGCCATTGGGGTGGTGTTGTTGGGCTTCAGGAAATTGGATTAATGGATGGTTGGGCTGGGCTGGATTAAGACTTTTGGACCAAAAAATTAAATCACCTGCAATTAATTAAGATTAAAAGTGATTAATGGACCAATTAATTTAATTAAGGCAGAAAACATAAATAAAAATAAATAAACGTAAAAACTAAAAATATATACATCAAAATATAAAATATATAAAAATATAATAAATAAGGATATTTGCTCCACTTGATATTTTGTTTGTGCTCCGTTTAATGGATCTGTGTTCCACCGAACAGATACTACCAAGCCATAATTATCAAACGTGGAATTTTTAATATTTTATCATGTTTTTGGATTTTTTTAACACTAATTTAATATAAATAGCAATATTTTTGTATTTTTCAATACCAGCTTATTATTTATACAAACTTGCATATATCTGTCAAATTCAACTGCTTTTTTATTTAAATAAGACCGGAATGCGATCAAATATCCGTATTAGACACGGAAATAGATTGAAAATAATGGTCAATTTTGGCCATTATCAGCCGGCCGGAGATGGTTGCGGGGGCGACGGATAGTGGTTGGCGGAGATGGAGGGCGGCAAGGCGGCGGTGGTGGTGTCGGTTGTCGGCTGCTGCTGCTGCTCGCGGAGGAGTGGAGGCGAGTGAAGGCTGCGACGGTGGCTGTTGCTGGTGTTGGGGCGGCCGGAAATGGAGATGGCTGGAGGGATGGTGGTGGCGCGTGGGCGGACAGTGGTGACTGGCGGAGGAGATGGAGGATGGTGGTGATGGGAGGATGCGGTGGTGGTGGCTGGGTTTCTGGAGGTGGCGGGACAGCGGCGGCGGCCGTGGTTGCGGAATGAGGATGCAATGGTGGTGGCTGGTCGGAAATGGAGGCCGCCGGCCGGCCGGCGGCGGCAAGGGTGATTAGATTTAGGGTTAGGGTTAGGATTAGGGTTTGGGCTTGGGGTGGTTTGGGCCAATTCAATTGTTGCTGGGCCTGGAGAATTTTGATTGGGCCGAAGGAGTGTTGTGGGCTGAAGGGGATCTTGATTAAATTGGGTTGGATCATATTGGACTGGACTACTAATTTCTTGGCCCACCTGTAATTAATTAAAATGGATCAGTGGACCAATAATTTTTAATTATATCATAAAACAGAAATAAAAAATAAACATAAAAATTATAGATATATAAATCAAAATATAAAATAATATAAATAAGTATATTTATTCGACTTGACTATTTGGTTTGTGTTCCATCTAATAGACCCGTGTTCCACCGAATAGACAACACCGAACCAAAATTAATCAAGTATTGGATTTTTAATATTTTTATCATGTTTTTGGATTTTTTAACACATATTTAATAAAATAAACAATATTTTTGTGTTTTTCAATAACAGCTTATTATTTATACAAACTTGCAAATATCTGTCAAATTCAACTGCTTTCTTAATTAAATAAGACCGGAATGCGATCAAATGTCCATGTTTAGACACGAAAATAGATTGAAAATAATGGTCAATTTTGGCCATTATCATCCATCTTTTTCATTCCTTTTTCTTTTCTTTTCTTTTTCTCATGTTTTTGGATTTTTCTAGCATAGATGTGTAATAAAATTACACATTCATGCATTTTCCATACCAGCTTATTATTTTTACAATTATGCTTAAATCAGTCCAATTCAACTGCTTTTTTATTTAATATAAGATCGGAATGCGATCAAATGTCCGTTTCAGACACGGAAATGGATTGAAATAATGGACATTTCTGGCCATTATCAACATCCTCACATTTAATATTGATCGTCCCCGAGCAGTCAGAGTCAATGTTCCTTGGAACACGGACTTTGCATGTTCAATTCATTTTCGTGGCTTCATAAATTACATTCTTTTTGGATTGGGATAAGACAATAAAAAACTACACGCATTAAATTCCCTTGATTGCAGTGTTTTAATGAAATGATACTTGCTCACTAAATCGGGCCTACAAATCAAACATTATTGTCAACCCTTCGTGAATATCATGTTTGAGAAATGCAAAGATTAAAAATTAGAATTAAGGTATGACATGAACATATTTAATGGAACAGAGCCTCACGTATAAGAGAATCGGAAAATTCACTCACTCTCAAATGGGGTTTAATCATTGAATACTCAAAATCAAATTTAATTAAATTATATTATAAGCTTGCAATCAGACCAACTCGCCACCGACTCATTTTCCTCAAATCGAGATCCCGATGTCTTATTTAAGGTTATAATGGGGCATACGGTTGTAACATTGGTAGGAAAGGGAAATTATTGGGCTAAGAAATGGCAAGAATTTATTCTATCATAACTTGGCATTATTATTATTTAAAATTTATGATCGTCACTATTTTTTTTTTCTCTTTTGTTTTTCTTTTTATATTGCATGACATTAGACTATGTCTAATTGCTTTGTCATTTGCAATTTATTCTTGTTGAAAATCAACATATTTCTTTTCTTTTTCTCTTTCCTTCTCTTTTTTTTTGAATCGGTTTATTGAATACCGATTTGTACATTCTTTGATGATCACAAATTTAATGCATTTGATAGATTTTATCCTTGTCCACTTGGGTTGACTATTTTGGTCTTTTTGTAAGGGTAAGGAAAGTATAGAGGGCTTCAAGAAAAATTAGGCTTAAAAGCTCAAGTGGGTTAATCCTAAAGGGAAAATATTTTTGGGTTTGGATGTCAAGCGAAGGCCAAAAATTTGGTTTTTCTAAGTGCCTCGATCATATGCTCGATTTTGGGAATATAGCATGGTCTTGAATCGGTCCCAATTGCAAGTTCTAATTTCCTTAAATCAAAATGATTCACACATCAAAGAAATAAATGAGTAAAAGTGACTCATTGCTCAAATCTCACAAGGTTGGATTGATTCATGTCATACAATATTCTAAAATTTATTCAAAGCTTAACTCTGACAATCTATTCAATCGAAATTTTCAACATGAAGATTTATTACCCAAAAAGATGATCGCATCATTAAATTTTTATAGCTCAAAACCTTAGGAATTTATTTCATGCATGCTTTCAATTATATTATCCCAATTTAAAAGTTTGAAAATTTAATCATAAGCTTAAATTCAACAGGTGAATTTAGAACAGGTTTATGCATGCTTTTTGCTGGTTATTTAATTTAAAGCAGTAAAAGTGGCACTGTTCACATACTAAGTATGTCAACAGCATATTTTTGGCCTGACAGTCACTTATTCATCACGGACTGTCAGACATCTTTTCAAAAATAAAAATAAAATTGTTGTTTGGACTGCAAAATTCCAACTTCGAAAGCAATAAGTTATATCAATTACAAGAGATTTCATTTGCAATCAGAATGAACTTGCACGAATGAATTGAAATTCTCTAATATGATATTTACAATTAAGCTCGCGAATGATAAGATAAGGAGTCACCATCTTTCTTTTCATCCGATTTCTTGGAGGAGCCAGCATCGTCAGGAATCTTCTTGAGTAGAGTCTGCATGATTTGATTTTGGCTTTGGAGAAGTGACTCTATCATCTTTCTATTTCGCTCATCACTTTCTTGTCTTTCTCGGTGCATCCTCTTTTCTCTTTCCAGCATTAACTTTCTGAATTCTTCGTCTCTTCTCTCCTTCTCCAATCTCTCCTTTCGCTTTTCTTCCTTTTCTCTCATGCGTTCTTGGCGTTCTTCCTCGGCCCTCTTTCATTGCTCCTCGTAACTTGTCATCACCACATCCGTCATAGTCTTAAGTCCTTGAAGCACGGATTGGCTCATCTGACTCATTAGTTCGAGTGCTTGGGAATCCGCAGGAAAGTGGGATACATTTTGGCTCCGTGGAAGCGGCTGGGATGGTACTGGAGGAGGTTGAGAAGGTGGTGGAGCAGGTTGAGAAGGAGCAGGAATGCCTTCTTCTTCATCTGGATGCTCTATTCCCTCGGGCTGCTCATACTGTGGAACTTCGGCATGAGCCCTGGGAGGTTCCTCTCCAGTCTTAACTGTTTTCCTTCTTCTTTTCGGCACGGGCTGCTCATACAATCAAAGGATGTGATCTTGATTTCTTTTTGGTAAGAAACCATAGCCTCTAGAACTTGGAGGGGAATCTGGCGTTCGAACAGCTTAAAGTTGTGTTTCAGATCCTCCATGTCTTTTTTAAGGTGCGATCGAAATTCGCGTGTATCCTCATCACTGCATCCGAGGAAGCTTGTACTACCAAATACTGCTGCACTCATTACCAGCAGCGGGAACAAGCCCTGAAACAGAACATAATCTAGAATGTATTCATCACAATAATACTAATAAAATTTCCCACATCCATGCACCCCTCTCCACTTGTTCAGTAGATGATCCATAGCATATCCTTGTAACGCAGTTCAAATTCCAGCTTCTGTGAGCGATAGTACTCAAGATGAGAAAAATAACTATCTACGCCGTTCCAGCTGCTGCGCCAGTCCGGCCTCTGTTTCATATCAAACATGAATGGCCAAGGTCTCAGCTGGTCTGTGATGACATCTCTCGTGGATTGTTGATCTTGAGAGATTGAGAATCAGTCCAAAGTACATATCCCTATTAATTGATCTTGAGAATGATAGGTAATTACTACGCTTATAAATTTAAAAATAACTAGTATCATTCTCTAATTCAATTCATATCATCATTATCCAATTCAATTCATTGAAAAGGTCATTTCATTTATTAAAAAAAAAAAACAAATAAATGAAAATGACGGAAATGGAAAACAATTATTGTTCAATAGGAGGCCTCGAGCAAATATAGTAATTCGAATCAACATCCCCCATCTGCGAGCTCAAAGAAAAGCTTCTCCACATTCTTTAGTAGAATCAAAATTCACTCTCTCCGTCCCACTTATTGTATTATATTTGGACTTTTTAATGTTAATGTTATAAGTTTGACCAAAATTGTTTTCTTATGATTATGTAAGAAAATATATAGTCATATAAGATATTGTTAAATTTATTTAAATTCTGCACATAGTTTTAGAATATCATATTTTTAGAATAATGACTTCTACACATTTTAAAACGGAAACAAAAAAAAAAAAAAAAAAAAATCAAATCATCTAAATTTGAATGATTTCTTAAACAGTTTCATATGATTTTTGTTTTAGTTTGGGCCGTATCTTTTTGTTGGGCCTTTTATAGTTTTAGTACTATCTCCTGCTTTTCGTAAATCAGGGTCTGTACCCTTTTAAAAGAAAATTTCCATTTTTTAGGCCTCATTTTAATTTTATTACACTTTGCACCCCATCATATGTTTGACTTAATTTACCACGCTATTTGTATGTGTCTTACCTAGTTACTATAGGGTATTTACCAGGTTAATGATATGTGGCTTACCAATGTATTAGTGTGTGTTTTACCATAGCTACCATATATTAGTACTTACCAAGTTACTGGTACGTGGTTTACCACAGATACCATATGGTATTTACCAAGTTTTTGGTATGTACTTTACCACAAATATGTTATGGTGTTTACCTTGTTATTCCACATATACCATATGGTATTTACTAAGTCTTGGTATGTGCTTTACCACAAATATCTTATATTGTTTACCAGGTTATTGGTATGCGCTTTGCCACAAATATCTTATGATGTTTACCAAGTTATTCCACATATACTATATGTGCTTTATCAAGTTTTTAGTATGTGCTTTACCACGATTATCTTATGGTGTTTACCAAGTTATTGGTATGTGCTTTACCAAGTTCTTGGTATGTAATTTACCAAGTTATTACATAAGGCCTAAAACACAATATTTGAAATGAAGGGGCTTTGACTCTTATTATATTTTGTCCATGGGTACCGGGCCCTAGGGTTTAGGGTTTAGGGTCTTTTAGTGTTCTTAGCCTATAGTCGTGTTTCTTTTCTAGTGTTTTCTTGCTTGTATTTTTTTTTTTTTTAGTAAACATTGACACATATGTGTCGGTAAAGTTTTGTGGGAGCCCAAATCACACAAATTACGAAGGGGATAAATGGGAGAGAGAGAGTGGTCGGGTGGGAATCGAACCCCCAACTTGGTAAGGGAGATAACCACTCGGGTCAAGTCCCATTCAAAAAACACATGATTGTATTTAAGTTGAGTATAAGGTCTATCACAAACTTTTAGACAGCGTAAACAAAGTTCATATGTGGCCAATGGCCGAGCCAATTATACACGCCATGGATCAAAAGTACAAGCAAAAGTACATTTCGGATGAAATTACACAACCAAAGTAAGTAACCATTTCAATTCCTTTTTTCTAGAAGTACACAAACATTAAGCATGATCATGCAAACAAGAATGAATTAACTAACAGACAACACCCATTACCCATACCTGCAGGCCATTATTTGCAAATTGCAACCATTCTTTAAGTCAACATTCAATTTAATTATTACTACCGTAATAACCTAGGACAGTATACACTGTCTGAATAAAAGTAAGGCCAATGACCACAAAAGCAGTCAGGACAGAAATAATCGCCCACGGACTTCTCAGATATTTCTGGAACAAATCCTGTCGCCACGGCTCCAAATTCTTCCTGTACCGGCCCACCAGATCACCCACCAAGTCAATTAACCGTCCATCTATAGGCTTTTCAGACGAAATATTCTTGGTTAACCCGTTGAACAGCTGAATCACCTGTTCATCATTCAGGGTGGTCCTGAGGATGCCACGTAATCGTAGCAGTTTGCTGTCCGTGGCATCCTTGAGTAGATGCTTCATCAAATAGACATACGACGAGAAACCCATGGCGTCTTCATCTGGATGGAGTTTCTCGTACAAGATCATGTTGTGAAAATTGGAGCGAGTAGCACCATCCACAGAAATGGGTTTAATACAGAGGATTTTATTCTTGGACTTCAAATAAATTTGGTGTGGTGCATTGAAGGGGCCAGGTTGGATCATAATTTGGGCGTCTACAAGCTGTGTAACTGATGGGATCTCGTTGAAAATATATTGCCGGGCCCAGCCGGGTGTATGAATGTAATGTGATGAATCGCTATTCTCATCATCAAGGAGGATGCTGCTTCGATATACCTCTAATAAGTGCAACGAGCTTTTAGATTCATCGTCATCGTCGTCTGTCTGATCCGCCAGTGAGAAGAAACTTCTTACCAGTAATTTCAGGGAATCGGGTTTCGGACCACTACTACTCTTTGATTTATTCGAAGGCAGCCATGACTTTTTCTCTACGCTGATCGCATCATTTTGTTTTTTCCCCGCATCCTTTGACTGTCTCTGCGTCCCAAAGCAAAACATGTGCAGTACTAGTTATTGGTATAACATTTGTAAAGTGCCAGCATACAGACAAATCGAGATAGTAAATACTACTTCCTACTCGGTCCTATTTAATTTGTCTTGTTTGACTTCTACACATAATCCAATACACTTTTTAAACCATTAATATCTACATAACAAACAAAAAAATTATGTAAACTACATATTCTAAAACTACATGATCATATGATTCTAACAAAACCCGACTCTGTCATTCTTTTAAATATATACATGCAATAAAATTAAGTTAAAATTAAACAACGAAACGTGCAAAAAAGTCAAATAAATTGCATAAAGACGGATAAGATGGCTGGGACGGAGGGAGTATATTAATTACCGTATTATGAATTGCATAAACACGATCAAGAGCCTTGAAGGGAATCTGATTATCGAATAGCAGCAAATCGTGCTTGTAAGTATCCATTTCGTGGGGATTGTAAATATGGCAAGTGTAGTTTTCATCTTTTCGTACCGCCCTTGCTTCGAGCATTATTTCAAGAAGGTAGCAGGAGTCAAGAAGCATCATCCGCGAAAAGGCCTTGGTATTATTTTCGCCGAGCCAATGATCCCGATCCAATTCCATGTACATGCCTCTCAGCTCGTCCACCATTTTAGACACCTCGTCGATGTAGTCCTGTAAGCCCTTTCCAGATCTCCCGACAAACTTAGCGAGGCATTGTTCCTTGTCTCGCTCTGCTTGCTCGTAAGATGGATTGATGCCGTGATGATAGGGCCCCAATGATATCTTGCGAGGAACATACAGCGACTGATACGGGCCCTTTCGGAGATGTGCAGGTACTCTACGGATTATTAGGTTTCCACCACCCTCCATTTTTTTGGGAACTTCTTCAGGAGTATTAGTCTCAGTACTTGGGTTGGCACCGTCACCGTGTCGAAAAGCTTCGATTTGCTCCTCGATTTGGACAGTCCATTCATCTTTACTTTCTGTTTCTCTCATTTCCAGTTCCTGCTGTTTTAGACAAAGTAAAAAAATGAAATTAAATTATGATTCACGTTATTCGAAATTTTACTGTATAATAGAAAGGAGCCAAATAAATAAAATTATAATATAAAACAAAAAGCTTAATTACTTCTACAAGGTATATGGAATAATGGAAAGGAAAGGAAATATATATTGGTGATCAGGGTGTTAATTGTGTCTTGTGTGCAGGGCAGGGGAGGACTGGTATGCATCATTATATAGTAGTGTGTGGACTGTGGACAATAGTTTGATATTGGAAAAAAAGGTTTAGTTACACACCGCACCGACACATCGTTGACAATTTTAATTGTATTTTATTTTTATATAAAATATTGATGCTTAATTAGATCAAAATATTTAGATAAACTATATGGACCAACCGAAAATTTCATAGCTAAACTCGTTCTTTTAGTATATTTCACAATTAAAATTCCTTAACTACCAAATATTATATACTCCCTCCGTAATCAAAAGAAGGTAACATTAATTTGCACATTTTTCATTATTCACTTAATAATTTTGATTCGACTTTTAATATAACTAGTATTTCCCCCGTTCAATGGGCGAAAACTATGGACAATATGAATAAAATTATCCAATTTAACAAATAAAATTGATCAATTTTATTATGTCGATTACATTTCCTAACATCCTTAAATTATTTTAAGCGTTACATGAGTATATCTATACATTGCATAGAAATCGACCAATATATGTCATTACCAATATTTATATATTACTTACAATTTAGTATCTTAAAAAACACTTATACTACAAACAATAGTTGAAATAACAAAAAAATGAAAAAACAAAAGATAAAAATATTTTTACTCACGACTCTAATGTCATATACATTGACAAAGAAAGTATGTGAAATCGTATTGTACTCGATAATTAATTATTGATTTATTCAGTCTAAAGCGTTGAGATATTAGAAATTTTATAAAGATGTAGATATTTCAAAATTAAATTATAAAAATATAATAAATACTCTTGTAAATGAATCTATTGCCAAACTAAAATGACTATAGTTTCAAATTATTTTCGTATTACAATTTATCTATTTAGTTAATTTATCTAATACAAAAGTATTTGCAATTCATTAATGAATATATTATCAATCTATAAAGTACTAATTAATAATTTACAATATATTTTTTTATCTATAATTTTAATTAATAGAGTATTGGTTAAGAATAATAATAAATATTAAAATTATATTTAAAGATTAAATATAATATCGACCCATAAAGTTTTTGTTATATCCTTTATTTGATAGTATATTTTATCTATAATAATTAATAAAATTAGATTATCTAATATGAATTTTGCTCGAATTTGGTCCTCCTATATTTTGAAAGTGCATTATATTATTTTAAAATAATTCCTTCATTTTTATAGTGAAATGACTGATTTTTTATACTATTTATTATTTAACTATGAACCCATAAAATTTTTGTTACATATTTTATTTGGTAGTATTATTTATATATAATAATTAATAAAATTAAATTATCTGACGTGAATTTCGCTCAAATTTGGTTCTCTTATATTTTGAAAGTGCAATATTTTTTTTTTAATTTTTTTAAATAATTTCCTCATTTTTATAGTAAAAATGAATTGACTTTTGTTATTGTTTATTATTCAACTTTGACTAATGCTTATACAATATCTATATAAGAAAAAAAAAATTATAGTCAAGTGGGATCTTGTTGGATTCGTCTCATCATGTAGTTTTAAAATATCAAATTTTGAGAATTTTTTCTTATACACATTTTGAGTTATGATGAGTTATTGATTATTAGAAATGTGTATTGGATTGCGTGCAGAAAGTGAACGTTGATGAAATAGGTAGGTTACTGTTTATAAGGGGATTTTTGTGAGAGAGAATTGATATTGTTCATAAGAGTAGGTTACTGTTTATAAGGATATTGTTTTTATATAAAACTAGTATTTTCCCCGCCCAATAGGCGGAAAATATGGACAATATGAATAAAATTATCCAATTTAACAAATAAAATTGTTTAATTTTATTATTTCGAACATTCTCCAACCTCCTTAAACTATTTTAAACATTATATGAGTACATCTATACATTGCATAGAAATCGACCAATATATGTCATTACCGATATTTATATATTGTATCTTAAAAAATACTTATACTACAAACAATAGTTGAAAGGACAAAAAAAAAAAGCAAAGATGAAAACCTTTCTGCTCATGACTCTAATGTCATACATTGACAAAGAAAGTACGTTAAATCGTATTGTACTGCATAATTGATTATTGATATTGATTCACATCCTAAAACGTTGAGATATTAGAAATTTCATAAATATGTAGATATTTCCAAATTAACTTAGAAAAATATAAGAAATACTCTTGTAAATGAATCAATTAACAAATTAAAATGACTATAGTTTCATCAACTTATTTTCGTAATGCAATTTTTATGATTTAGTTAATTTATCTAATACAAATATTTGCTATTCATTAATGAATATAATATCAATTTATAAAGTCCTTATTAATAATTTATAATATATTCTTTATCTATAATAATTAATAAAATTAAATTATTTAATGTGAATTTCCTTCGAATTTGGTTCTCCTATATTTTGAAAGTGCATTATATTTTTTTTTTATAATTCCTTCATTTTAATAGTGAAAAGTGATTGATTTTTGCTACTATCAACCCATAATTTTATTGTTACATCATTTATGTTGTAGTATTCTTTATCTGTAATATTTAATGAAATTAAATTATCTAACATGAATTTCGCTCAAATTTGGTTCTCCTGTATTTTGAAAGTGCACTATGTTTTTTTATTTTTTTATTTTTTTTATAATTCCTTCATTTTTATAGTGAAAAGGAATTGACTTTTGCTACCGTTTATTATTTAACTTTGACTAATTCTTATACAATATCTATATAAGAAAAATATAGTCAAGTGGGATCTCGTTAGATTCGTTTCATCATGTAGTTTTAAAATATCAAATATAGAATTTTTTCTTGTACACATTTTGAGTTATTGATGATTTATTGACGTTAAAAATGTGTATTGGATTGTGTGCAGAAAATAAATGTTGAGAAAATAGGTAGGTTACTATTCATAAGAGGATTTTTGTGAGATGGAATTGATAGGTTATTGTTCATAAGAGTAGGTTTCTGTTCATAAGGGATATTGTTTTTATATATTACTAGTATTTCCCCTCCCAATGGGCGAAAATCGTATTATACTCGATAGTTGATTATTGATATTGATTCACACCCTAAAGCGTTGAAATATTAGAAATTTCATAAAAATATAGATATTTCCAAATTAAATTAGAAAAATATAGGAGTAAGAAATATAGATATAGATATAGATATAAATATAGATATAGATTACATAAGATATAGATATAAATATAGATATAGATTACATAAGATATAGATATAAATATAGATATAGATTACATATGATAAAATATAGTCAAGTGAAATGTTAGATTCGTCTAATCAAATAGTTTCATAATATTAAATTTTTATAATTTTTAATTTTATATGATTTGAGATATTAATCCTTAAAAATATGCATTAAATTGCGTGAAAACAAGGAATATTAACTTCTTTTAATTACATAGGGATCATATATATGAATATTATTTTATTTTATGTCAGTCAAATATTAATTATTAAAATATAGCACAACAATTACATCATGCATGTTGTAAAATAGGCTAATTAAAATTTTAATAGTATATTTTTCCCCACAAATTTCTACCTTATTTTATTTTAGCTCCCCAAACCCTACTTGAACTTTATTTTTAAATTTTAATTAAAAATTTAATTAAACTTTTTAACTTTCATTTTATATTTATGATAATTTAATAGTATTCGTTTTTCTAAAACATAAAACTAAAGTAATAAAATAATATAAATTTGACATAAAGTAAAAGAAAATATTATGAAAATGAAATATAAATTAAGACAAAACATACGATATAATATTAAATTCAATTAATGTAAGACATTAACATAATCATCGTCTCATATAATAATTAATAACCATAAGTAGCTGTTGGCATAATAATAATAATAATACTATAATCCAACGTGTGAACGTTAGCTTGTTCCAAGAAGCTGCAGATACATCAAATGAAAGTGTCCAGCAGCAACTATAAGTCTGTGTGCATGCACAAAAAAATACTCACGAGTGGGAATATTTTATTTTCTTTTATTAGTATTATTTGTATTTTGAAGAGAATTTTAGTATTTCAATAATACATGAAATTATAGTACCTTACAAGTTACAATACAATATAGCCAAATAGCATAATTAATAAAGCTTTTCTATTGCACTATATTGCTTTCATACCTATATATCCATTAGCTGTAAGAACATTTAACTAGCATTTTCAACGGATTGACCTTCAATAACGGCGAAAAAAAAAAAGAAAAAAAGAAAAAACAAATAGGAAAGAAGTAGTATATATATAGAATAATATATGCTACTTGCATAATTAACACAAGAGCACATGCGCCTTATAAAAGAGCACATGAGCCTTAATAAAGGAGCACATGGGCCATATATAAAATACTTCATCTTTTTTTATTTACTACCGATATGATATGCACATTGTCCAATACACATTTTAAATTATTAGTAACTTAATATAATAGAATAAAAAATTCTAAAGTTTGATATTTTAAAATTACATGACGAGACAATGCTAACAAGATCATACTTTCCTATACTTTAACCTGTATAAATATGATAAAACTTTAAGTTAAAGTTTATGTGAGTAGTAGTCAAAACTCAAATGGGACATATAAAAAAAAATGGAGGAAGTATCTATTTCACTTTTTTGCACGAGGTTTATATGGGAAACTGATAGTTGTATTTATTTCTCCATACACTTATAATATCATTTAAAATACGACCAAAAAGTAAATTAAACCATCTAAATCTCGTGCATGATTGGAAAAAGTGAAAATTTGTAAACTTAATATGATATATATATATATATATATATACACTCCAGCCGTATCTTTTTATTAGTTGCAGTTTGACTTTTGTTATTGTTTATTGTATCACTTTGACTTAAGTTTTTATCATATTTATACTTATACAAATGAAAATATAGTTAATTGAAATTTTGTTAAATTCTTCTCGTCTTATGTTTTAAAAGGATCGATTCTTCTCACCTGGTCTCGTGTATTGTTGAGGTCGTAGGTAGCAGGGCCGGTCTGGAGGGGGTGGCGAGAGATGCAATCCCCAGGGCCCATAGTTTAAAAGGGGGCCCAAAAATTATTTTAATGTATTAATAATTTTTTATTTTTTCTATTGTATATATTAATTTTCATTCTCTCCTAAAAAAATAAATAAATTTTTCATTCAACTTTTTATATATTTTTTAAATACTAGTATAAACTAATAATTAGTTTCGCATTTGATATTTTCTTCTCTAAAAATTGCAATAAATTTAATTTCTTTTATAATTTCAAATAAGGGAAAGGAAAAATTTAGTATGGACATACTTTCTTTTAATAATTTTTTTAATTATATACTTATTTAAATTAAATGGGGGATGCGGACTTCGCCTAATGGTCAAGTTTCCAGACTCCCAATCTATAAGTTTTGGGGGGTTCGATTCCCCACCCAACGCCCTATCCCTCCCCTTTATCGTAATTTTTGTAGCATGAACTCCCACCACAATTTCTTAGCATAAGTTGTTCAAACAAAAAAAATGGGGCCTATTATTTTATTTCTCCAAGGGCCCTTAAAATATCAGGAACAGCATGGTAGGTAGAGACAGTAAAGAGATTGAGAATCAGTCCAACGTACATATCCAAATTAATTCTTAAGAAATGATAGGTAATTACTACGCTTATAAATTAAAAATTAATATCATTATCTTATTCAGTTCATTGAAAATGTCATTTCATGTATTAAAAAAAAAAAAAATTAAGGACGGAAATGGAAAACAATTATTGTTCAATAGGAGGCCTCGAGCAAATATAGACCCCGCCCGTTTGGATGGACTTTTGAATGAGTGCTTTTGGTTTTTACTTTTGTTAAAAATACTTTTGGTAGAAAAGGGGTACTGTTTGTTTGGACTTTTTTTTTAAAAAAAAAAAACAAAACACGTCGAAAAGCCAAAAAAAATGCTTTAGGAAAAAGCGGTCCACCTGTCCAAAGGGAGCTTCTCCTAAAAATAAAAATCAAAAGCACCTAGTAATATTTGCAAAGTCTTAAATACCCCTACTATTTAATTTAAGTTACATTATAAATATTTCATATATTTCTCATACTATTAAGTAGCATGTCCCATATTGCGAATTGTTGGAAGGAGAATCAATCTGCTCTTTATTGTCAAAAAAAGAAAAAAAGTAGCATGTCATTTTTTGAAAATATTATATTCCAAAATCACTTTTCGTTTTTATCCATTCAAACATATTTTTTTAAAAAAACCACTTTTCATATATTCTATACAAACACAAAAGTTACATTCTTTTACTTTTCACTTCTTCTTCTGCTTCTACTTTTGGCTTCGTTTTTTAAAGTCAATCCAAACGGGTCCATAATTCTACTTTTGGCTTCGTTTTTTAAAGCCAATCCAAAGGGTCCAAATCCGATTCAAAATCCCCCATATGCCAGCTCAAAGAAAAGCTCCTCCATTATAGTACTTATTCTTTAATCTTTAGTAGAATTAAAATTTACTCTCTCCTGTCCCGCTTATTCTATTACATTTTGACTTTTTATTGTTAATGTTATCAATTTGGCCGAATTTTTTTTTTTAAAATTATATTAGAAAAAATATAGTCGAATGTGATTCTTTTAGATTCGTTTAAATTTTGCACATAATTTTAGAATATATATTTTTTTGGAATTACTATTTCTACACATTTTAAATGGGAAAAAACCCAAATTATTCCATAAGTTTGAACAATTTTTAAACAATCCCATATTAATTTTCGCCCAAACCTTCCCATCCCCCCTTAATTGCAGTTTTAGCTGACGTGTCACCTGCATAAAAGATTTTAAGTTCAATTCTTGTTTTATTTTTTTTTTCTCTCCACGTGTATTCGTGGGCGCTGGAATGTTTAACCTAATTAAGGCTAGCGTGTCAACTAATCTCGGTGACATGTAAGCTATAAACGCAATTAAGTGCGATTGAAATGGTTTGGGTGAAAATTAACACACTTAGTGGCTGAACTAGGATATTTCAATTAATACGAGACTCATAAAGAAATTGTTCAAACTTATGTGATAATTTGGATTTATTTCTTCCATTTTAAAGTATCAACAGTTAAACTAATACATTGGACTGCATGTCTAAAAATTTTAGACAAGAATTAATGGGATATATGGAGTATTTCATACTATAATATAGTAATATTAAAATACTACAGTATATGATTGTTTTGGGATGAATCAAAGGATTTTTCTAGTCTTTTAAAGAATTTATTTTATGTAATAACAAATTTTGAATGTTAACGGAAGATACATCATGAAATCGCGTACAACCAGGGTGGATCTACCCCTAGGCCCGGTGGGGCCGAGGCCCCACCTCAAATTAAAAAAAAAATTCTATTACTTTTTTATCATTTTTTTTTATTTTTTTTACTTAAGATTAAAAAAAATAGACTCCGGCCCTACCTCCGAAAAATCCTCGATCCGCCACTGCGTACAACATGAGGCCCTGTGCGCCAGGGCGCTTCTCGAAGGAGCCGAGCCAATACTATAAAAATTATTCATTACCGAATAAAGAATTTTGTCGCAAATATTTGTTGCGTGGTGTACAAGGCAACGGGTTCCGATAGACCATAAAGTTTTAGGTCACAATATTCATTTCATTGTTTACGTCTCCTAGGAATTTCTTATAGATGTCTCGAATATGTACTAGAAGTATCTAAAGCGTTAATTTAAAATATCTAAAATTTTAGATTGGGTGGGATTAAGAAGGGGTAATAAAACATTTATGAACACGTTGTTTCAATGCTCATCTAATTGCCAATTAATTATCAGCTAGCAACAGAGACACGGCATGAAACAACACTTACACTCGAATGAGTTCATCAGATTTACATTGCCAGAAACTAACACGCACCATTTGTTCAACTAGTAGATAAGTTCAAGTAGAAATTTATACTCAACTCACTAGCTAGGTTGTACTAGTATAATACATACACCATGCTTCCATTTGTGTCCAGTGGCCGAGGCAATTATACACACCATTGATAATCATGTTTGATTCATTTATGATCCAAGCGCGCACACACACACATATAATCTAGAACCACAATTATTATTTCAATAGAGTAATAATGGATAAAAATAAAAGGGAGTATAGACTATAGAACAAGGAAGAGCCGGCAGCACAATGAACATACGAAATCCAGATAGATATTACTTCAATTGAATCAAGGGGTGAGCAACAACGGCCGAATCATTTCATTGTCTTCGTGGTCCAATATCTGCGAAACAAAACTAATTATATGTGCATTCGTCGTCCATGTTTCATTGAAACTGTGGATGGATTGAAATAATAACAAACAAAGTAGGAGTGTATACACATTACTTACATGGCAATGGTAAACATAACCAGGAAATTCAGTAGCATCGAACGGATACGGCGCATCATTATCCACCAGATTGAACTTCGCCACCACCGTGGTCACGCAATTCGGTTCAAGTTTCACCGCATTTTTCCACGTCTTCTCGTACTCCGGAACAGGAATAACCGTCGACCCATTCAATTGGCCCGTTATATTACAAGCAATTGAATTATTCAACAGCTGCATACACGCTTTGAATTCGGATGCATTGTTAAGCTGCTGCACCTTGATTGCCTGAATCTCGGCCAAGTGAAGGTGCAGTGGATGGTTGTCCCCTGTCAAATTTATCACCTCCCACACCTCAGTCGACCCTGTTTTCGGCGTCTCTGTCGCTGGATCGAACAGTGTCAGATTATTTATGATGAGGCGTTTGGATAAGTTTGCAGGATTCAGGTCTTCGTACAACACAATATACCTCGGTGATGTGGTAGGCGGCGCGCCGGATGTGTTGTATGTTTTTATGACTGATGGGATCTGCGATGGGTCGGGAACCACACATGGACTTATTATGAATTTCATGACCTTGCTCTTCACGTCCGTTGCGTTGATCGCAGTTCCATTCGGGAATGGGTAAGGCGCGTCGTTTCTCAGTATCGTCTCATTGGTAGTCGATAATGAAAAATCAATTACGACATCGAAAATCTCAGAAATTGATAGGAGCAGACTTGGAGTTGAGACAGGGGAGGGCAAGTAAGAACCGTCGGATCCAATTACAGTGAAGTTCAATCCATTGGATAAAGTGAGGCGTAAGTAGCGGGCGTTGCTAGCGTTCATTATTCGGAATCTGTATTTCCGGCGTTGAACTTTAAGATACGGCCAGGCTTTACCGTTGACAATTATGGCGTCTCCAAAGTATTCCGGTTGCCACTGGGGGTGGAGTTCGGGGATATCCCCTGTCTTATTCATGTAGAGCGATCCATCCACGTTGAAACTGCGGTCGAAAATCATCAAGTGGCGGTCGTATTTCCGCCCCGAAGGGAGGTTCAGGGAGGCTTCCCAAACAGGGTCCTTGATTACGTAAGGGGCGAGGAGGCCGGCGAGGAGATTGACTCTGGTAAGGCCGAGGGCGTGGTCGTGGTACCAGAGATTTCCCGGGTGTTGCGCGTTGGGGTAGGTGTAGGTGGTACGGTTCCACCACGGTCCCGTTTCAAGGAAACCGTTAGTGAACCAAGCCAGGGCGCTCCCATCGCTTGATGGAGGAACCATGCCGCCGTGGAGATGGACTACGGTGGGGACGCCGCCGTATTGAGGGTTGGCGACGGGGATTTTAGGGTCCCAAGGGAGGATGTGGTTTTTTGGGAGATAATTTTCCCAAGTGATGGTTGTGGGTATGCCTTGGATTGCCTCTATGATGGGGCCGGGAACCGTGGCGGTTTTAGCCGATTTGCCGTAGGCAAACACCGGCGTGATCGGGAGATCCCGGTGGAATTTCTGCGGAAAGGGATGAGGCAACCACATAAGTACGATGACTATGAAATTGGAAGTTGAAAATGTGAAAGAAAAAATGAGTTCTGACCCAGAGAATAGGATACATGCCGATTCTGAAGTGGGTTTTTCCAGTTACGGATTCAATGTAGGAATAAGCGCGGATCTTGGGGAGTTGGGGGAGCTTGTCGACGAACATTGTCAAATTTGGCGTGAACTGCCCTCTGCTGCCACCACAACTTGCTAGCAGTACTATTAGGAAAATTAGCTGCACCCAAATTGTTGCCTTCTCCATCGCCTCTAGTTTTGAGATGCATCGTTAGTTAGACGTGTAATAAACTGACAAAATGTCAGTATTGATCAAAAAATTGGGATGTAGATTAGGAAAAAAATTCCTAATGGTCCATAATTTAGTTTGTTTCCCTGAAAAAAATTCCTAATGCTGCAGCGTCATCCCATAAAAAATGAATTAACCCAATTCATCCGGTAATTTGCTAATCTTAGTCCAATCCATCACATCCACCCCTAATGACAATTACCATTGACGTAGCAGTGGATTGGTGCATCTAATGGGGTTGACGTGGTAGCACTATCACTGTCATATAAAGTTAATTGTCATTAGGAATGGGTGGGATAGATTGGTCTAAAATTAGCATAATTACTGGATGAATTGAGTTAATTCATTTTCTATGAGATAGGTTTAGGAAAACAAACAAAATTATGGAACCATTAGGGTTTTTTTCCCATGTGGATTAGGTGCATACATCAGCATGTGCAGAAACTATATATATGATGGGAGAAATATTTCGTGTGATGTGAGAAATATTTTGTATGATGGAAGAATGTTTTGTGTGCGTATGATGAGAGAGATCTTGTGTGTGATGGAAAAATATGTGATGAGAGAGATATTATATATGATGGGAGAGTTGCTTTATCTGATGTATGTGCAGCATTTTTAAGGGGTTAGTACGAATTGCAACAATTGAGTGTAGGAACAAAGATGAAAGAATTTAATGTAAAGTAAACACATACCTTGATTTTGTCACAAGCTAAGGAAGAGAGGATTAAAGGGCGTCTGGGGGACACAAGCTCTTCTGATGGTGTGAGATTTACACCAATTCGTGTTCCCTTAAATAGACAAAACAATGATCCTATAATACTTTATCTACTTGTCCAGTTGTAGAAAACAAAACATGAAGAATTACTTGATAATCCCGACTCAGACCATACTCGTAATATTGATTAATTATTTAAGTCATGCGGAAAACAATGACATTAATATTTAAATACCTTGCAAGATCTGTACAAACAAACCAACCATTTTAATCTGTTGTGCATCTGGCAACTCAAGATGCATATAATAAATGGATAAACGGAAGCAATTGTTTCTTGCAGGCTATTGTTTCTTCACAGACATATTTTAGTACTCGTTTTATCAATTGACTTATAGCGTCTGAGATCCATTATCCTGAAATTGAAATATATGGTCGCATTTATATTATGCACACTAGAAGGATTCGGCCATTAAACCCGTGGGGTGGCACGTTGTTTTATTCCTGCTTATGTATGTTTAGATCAAGTGTATTAGCTTAGTCAAGGGTTTATTAGTATGCTGTACTTTTTTTTTTCAGAAAAAATCAATTACTTGCAATGTTTTTATATCAATATTGTATTTGTACATGCATGAGAATGTAATTTGATATTCAGTATATGTAGACTTTTGGTTGTATAGTAATCATGCGAATTCGTATAAATCTTTTAAATTTTAAATAGAATATTGAAGTTTCTTTTTTGTTTTTTTGTTTTCTTAACATGATTTTTTTAATACAGTTGATATCAATAAAGGATAGTAAAAGCATATGTCATACCAATTACGTACAAAAGAATAAATAAAAAGGAGAAGATAGAGATTCGGCTGGAAATTTCAATTAACCTCCAATATAGATGATTGAAATTTGGAGACATGTCAACCCCTCTGTTGAAGTACAAACTCAAATCCCACATCGGAAGAATAGAGAAATATATCCCTAAATATAAGAGTCCACCAAACTCAATTAGTATGAGGCCTTTTGGGAGGAGCCCAAAAACAAAACTGTGCGGGCTTGGCCCAAAGCGGCGGATCAAGTTGATTATCGTTCAAGGGGAGGCCACGAGGTATGTGGTCCTTGGTTTGAGGGAGGTGTTGAAGTACAAGCTCAAGTCCCACATCTGGGAGACCCTC
Organism: Hygrophila difformis; assembly: GCA_030278955.1. Classification (NCBI taxonomy): domain Eukaryota; kingdom Viridiplantae; phylum Streptophyta; class Magnoliopsida; order Lamiales; family Acanthaceae; genus Hygrophila; species Hygrophila difformis. The sequence goes on from JAOANR010000207.1 coordinate 120,153, forward strand.
AATCTGTGCCCTGGCGATTGGATCCGTGTCGGTGCTTGTGTCGACAGTCCCTGATGTCTCTGGTCAGGCAGTGTGTCTGTTGGTTCATACTAATGTCGGAGTTAGGGTGGCGGTTGCAGTCGCAACACCCTCTTGATATATACAAATATAATAACTTGATTGATTTTTAACTAAAAATACTTTAATTTGTCTGGCTGGGACTTCAAAATATAAAACTAAAAGTACTTTAATTATAAGATCTTTTTTTTCTCTGATCCACACAATTTTTCTTTTTGAGGAGCCAAAGCCAGAAAAAGGATGGTAGGAGTCCATACCACATAAATTATAAATTAAGGGATAAAAGGGAGGGATAGGGAGACAGATGGGGAATCGAACCCCTAACCCTAAGATTGGAAGGCAAAGACTTCGCTGTTTGGACAAGTCCCCATCCCTCTGATCCAAGTTATTGATTTGGAGTCCCCGATCCCACTTACCCTATGTAGCCAGAAATAAAATTTTAAAAAAAATGCAAATTGATAATATTAAAAAACTATGTGGGGTAAAACAATACTTAAAACCCTTTCAGAGCCTATATATATTGTTCAGAAAAAAAATACTTAAAAGATCATTTTGGTCATAAATAAATTGTGGAATATGTCAAATGTCATTTCTGATTGCAATAAACAAATGATTAATATTAATATTAATAATTACTTCTGCATCTGTATAATTAGTCGGCTCACTATGTTTCATACTTCTCCGTCCCATTAAAAGTGGTCTGTTTTGATTTTTGACAATGTTTCTTATTTAACTTTGACTCAATTTTATTGTATTGATACAAGAAGAGAAAAATAGTCAAGTGTGGTCTTGTTAGAATCGTCTAATTGTATAGTTTTAAAATATACATTTTATATCATTTTTACTTATACCAATTTTGAGATATAAAGCGTTTAACAATTGTATTGGATTTTGTACAGAAGAGAAAGTGACCACTTTTAATAGGACAGAGGGAGGGAGTATGTGGTTTTAATTAGAAGTAATACTTACTATTTAAATAGCGCCAGGACAAAGAGTTGAAGTTTTGATTAAAAAAATACACTAAATGTAAACATACTTTAAATCAAGAACACACACATACTTTAAGGGCTTGTTTGTTTTGGCTTTTGTAAAAAATGAGAAGTAGTAGGAAAAGGAGAATGAGAGAGAAGGAAAATTCAAAAGTAAAAGCAACTCAAATATTTCTATAGTTGTCTAGTTGGTAAAATATTTCTAAGGGGGCTAGCTTTATATATTTCGTATAGTAACAACACAAACTCACAAATTGAGTAGATATATCACCGTGCGCTAAAAAGCCAAGAGAAAACTGGGTTCAAACATATTCAATAAACCGAAAAAAACACATTTAGTCCCATAAGTTTTTTCAATTTTCTAAACCATCCCACAAATATCGAATTAGACGAATCCATCCCATAACTATCCTAATCATCGCCGGACCCATCCATGAACCAGTATTTTGGCGAATCATTGTCGAACCGGTCCCATAACTTCCCTAATGGAGGGATGGCTTGGGTGATGATAAGGGTAGTTATGGGACGGGTTCGGCGATGATTAGGTAGTTATGGGACGGGACCGGCAATGATTAGCCAAAAAATCAGGTTCATGGACGGGTTCGGCTATGATTAGGGTAGTTATTGGACGGATTCGTCTAATTCGATATTTGTGGGACTGTTTTGAAACTTTTTTAAAATTATGGGATGATATGGGTTTTTTCCTTCAATAAACTAATTGCAACTGTTTAAAGTAATTTTTAAAATTGACAATATAATAAAAAGAATTTAAACAAAAAAATTTAATACGAAAGGTTGCCTATCAATGACTGTACTTTTTTACAAATGAGTTAAAGTAAAAGAAAGTAAAAAAAAAATAACAGAAAAATACAGAGAAAGACAGGAACAGAAACTGAAAAGGCACGAATAGAAGACAATTTCGGCCCCAAATCGTGTTTTATTGGTTTAATTAATTATGAAGTACTATATTAGTTTATAATTTGGGCACCCAGGCAACACAATTTGGGCCCCAAATCCAATCTGTGCACGAAAAGAAACAAAAACAGAAACTGTACATGAAGTACTTCCCCGTATTCAAAAAATATTAAAATTTTTTTGTTTTCGCGCAATCCAATACACTTTTTTTAAAAGTAATATCTCAAATTTTATAAAATAAAAAATTATATAACTTTAATATTATAAAACTACGTAATTCGCGAATCTAACAAGATCTCAATTGACTATGTTTTATCTTATGTAACTGTGTAAAAAGTTGAATCAAAGTTACTCAATGAATAGTGTTTACTATGCAAATATTAACATTTTTAAAAAAACGAAGGGAGTATTTTATTAGTTTATTAATTAATAATCATTCCCTCCCAGTTTAGTCGTCTTGTTTCACTTTTTGACACTGTTTATTGTTTAATTTTGATTCAATGTTATTGGAAGTATATATATTTGAAAGAAATAGTCCAGTTGGATCTTATTAAAATTATAATATCACGTAGTTTTAGAATATATATATATTTTACATAACTTTTTGTTGTACATATTTTGAGATATATATATTAACGATTCAAAATATGCATTGAATTGTGTGCATAAATTTAAAAAGATAGGTTAAATTGGACAGATGGAATATATTAATAATTTAAAAAAGGCACCCAATGTTTTAGGAGCTCTGTGCTAAATCCCAGGTTTCACGGGCCTTAGCCGACCGTGGGTTCAATATCCTAAATGAAACTTTTGATAATTTCCCACTATATGAGTATTTTCTGAAAACAATAATCCCGGTTTAATTTTATTTAATGAAACCAATTATGAAGATGGAGTTGGGATTAGGGATATGTTTATAGGTTGTCACGTTTTTATATACTCATGTAGGAAACTGTGGCCCGAAAGCGCACGGTGTCAAAAATTGCAGTAATTTATAGTAAGACCGGATCGTTCTCTGGAGGATGTGCGATAGAAGCAGGGCCCATGTCGTTTACTAAGATTTTCCACTCGGTTACTCGTTTCAAGCTTGAGTTTTGATTCTAACATATGCTTGACATAATTTAAATTAAACTATGAAAGCGATTTAATTATTCTACAGCGCATAGTAAAATTATTCTAAAAAGCAATTAAATTTATTCTAAGAAAGCAACATAAATTAAGCTAAGAAAGCGGGTAAAATTATTCTACGAAAGCGGATTTAAAATATGACAGAAGGACAGGGAGAAAATAATAAAGATTTGACAAGATTCAGATGAAACAATAATTAAACTTCCATTTTTTTTACGCAGATCTTTGTTTGGGATAATCCATCAATTAGCTAACTCTCATGCTTTCTAGACTATGTTCCCTTTAACATACAGATACTTACAGTCAGAATTTACATGCTCTTAAGACCTCAACATCAAAGATACCACAGATTAATAACTGCCCCTGCCGAGGTATGTTATTTCTCCATGGTGGATAAGCAACACCTAACATATCATTAGTTGACATGCCAAGTACCCCTATCATCCCCCTTGTCACACCCAAAGTCTCAAAAGCTATCTCATTCCGTTAGTATAAAAGAGCCCCTGATCTTGGTGACCAGATGCAGATTTAGAACTTCCCAAATATCAGTAAGCCACAGCGCTTATAACATCTGATTAGTTATGAGATACAAACTGAATGGAACAGACCCATGAAGATCTATTCCGAATGTACTCACTCAAGACTCAATTCTAGGCTTTGGTGGGAGAAGACAGTAGTTGAAAGAATACTCAACCCTATCTTAGAAATTAACCAAGGCATATATGTTGTTCCTTTAGTATTATTTATCACATCTTATCTGAATCCAAGTGGACATTGATTCAATGCAATACCTAATATAAGATTTCCAACACACAGTAATTTTGAGAAAACAAATGATATTTGAAAATCATTCCCTACACAGGTACAAGACTCTCAATTAAAACACAGATCCTTTCAGTCTAGGTGAGACCTAATCGCTGACTCTGCTTCTATGTTCTCAAAATCAACCCCCAGTAGAAGATGAATTAGTCATAACTGTGAAATTATCCCTTACTCAGATCTGGATTTTATAAAGTGATTTTTGTGGAAATTTATTATGCAACATCTGTTTTAAATCAAGACTTTTATGTCCAAGGGGAAGGATCCCCAAAATAAATACAACCACAATAGCTACATAATAATATCATGCATACATGTATATGAGAAGTAAAATAAAATACCCCAAAATATATGGTGGGATTAGACAGAATTTGATACACAAAGATGGATTAGCCTTGAGATGAGAGGAATTGGCTAAAAAGAGTGCCAGAAATAACTAGGGTTATCTGGACTGCAAACATCTGCTATCCAGTTCCCAATTATTCCAGATGGTATGATTTTTAGACAGTAAGGAACCTTTAATAACAGTGATCGCTATTATCGAAAGTCCTACTATCCATGAATGAGGAAAAACCCACATGTTTTCTCACTACAGTCCTATTATGACAGTGTTGATCGACACTGTCTAATACTACCTCCGTTTCTTTTTAAATGTTACATTTCTCCTCTGCACGTTTGCCAATGCACATTTTAAACTATTAATAACTCAAATTCGGTACAAGTATAAATTCTAATAATTTGACATTTAAAAACTAGAAGATGAGACGAATCCAACAAGATCTCACTTGACTATATTTTTTCTTGTATAACTATAAGAAAAATAGAAGTCAAAGTGCTACAATGAACAGTAAAAAAAGTCAAACTGTAACCTTTATTTAGAAACGGAGGGAGTATTACCATAGTTCGAAATTCAGGTTTGAAATTAAGATAAGAAAAAGAA
>JAOANR010000208.1:0-25000 GCA_030278955.1 Hygrophila difformis
GGTTCTTTTACAGCCCAATCCACAAGGTACCGTTGACCTTGTTTATATGAAAGGCCTTTGTTGTGTTAGACAAGATGTCTTGTGTAACACAATAAAAGTGTTGTGTAAACAAGGTTGACAAACATCATTTTTTGTTTAAACGCCATCTGAAGCATCAAGCTTAAAGTTTACACGACAATCTATGAAGGTGCTGGACCGTGAGTTTAGCATGCTATCCACAGCCAGTGTTTAAATGACTATATTGAATCATTGATGATTAATTCTTAAAATGTGTTGATAAGGAGTGTGCCAGATTGTATTACCTTCCGATTAAGAGCCTCCCTCACCCCCCAGGATACAGTAGCACATGCGATTTTGATGAGAAGAGTTTATAGAAATTTTTTGCTAATACTGGCACTGCTCCCATCGTCCTGGCTGCATCATATGCAGATAAAGCTGGTAGTTTCCTATCTTTCAACTTGGCGAACATCATTGGATGTGCTACTCCCCGCAAAAGAATATTTCTTTCCATCCAAAAGCGGGCCAAAAGTGGAACCACTTCCATTCCGAGCATCATGTGGTAACCAACATACAGTACTGGTCCTTCAGAAGGAATCCCAGCAAGGCCTCTCACTATCTTTCCACTTTCCAGAGTTGATAACATCACAGGGCAGGTGATGGCATCGAATTTGTATCAATTGATCCGAGGCATTCCCGCTCAGGTCTAAAAGCTTGTTCTCATCTTTTATATGCTTTTGATTAATTTGTTTTTGCTACCAATATGTGGTTAATTAGCTATATCGCTTATGTGCAATGGATATTTATTGACAAGCATGTCTAAATATGTGAAAATTGACTTTTTGAGTGCTTTGAAGTCTTTGTGACTATTGTGGATAATATGTGAATTCAGGTGGAGCTTGTGTTTACTAGCTTCAACATGATTTTGGTGATTTGGAAATAATTATCTATTCTGTTCAAGATGATGAATTTAAGTGATAGTTAATCTTTGTGATTTTGAGAATTTGAGAATTGGGATAATCGTTCAAGGTTGACTGTGTATGTGGGAGGCCCTCAGTTTGTGTCATCGTGATTGAGATCCGTTTTCGGTGCCTTATGTCGAAAGTCTTCCTGATATTGTGGTGGTCAGGCGGCGTGTCCCTTCGTTGGAGCGGCGGTGCATGATAATTCGGCGGATCAAGTTGATTATCGCTCGAGGGGAGGCCATATAGTGTGTGGTCCTTAGTTTGAGGGGAGGATTGTTGGGTATGATACCCAATCCCACAGCGGTTGTGCAAGGAAAGATCTCATTATTCATATGCTTTATCAAGGTGGAGCAATTTATGATATGTCATTGTGTTTAGCTTAGTGCTAATTTTTGTTTACTTTGCTATGTGTCTTATGCTTGCTTTGTGTAATGTGTTTTTTATTTTGTGTTGTTGCTTTGCAACTGATAAGAACAGATACTTTGTGTGCCTTCGAGTGCTTTACTTTGTATTGTGTTGCATGCAAATGTGTGTGTCGTCTTGGTAAGTTGCATGTGCATGTTTGGCGATGATGATTGTGTTCCCCAACAAATATACTCTTTGAGCATATGGATCAATGGTCCAATGTGGAGATTGTTGGGTTTTTTTGGCCCATTAATTTGGGCTTGGCCCATTTCAGGTTAGGGTTTAATCTTGAACCCTATAAAAGAGATCCTCTCCCACATTTGGATAGATAACGGATGGTAAGTGCGGCTCCTCTCCCGTAATTGCTTTGTGGCTTCCATGAGAGATCCCATCAACAACCACTGATTGGCGAGGCTATGGAGATGTGGTTGGGTTAAGGAGTTGCCTCCATTGCTCTCTGATTGGGTATTAGTTCATCTTTGGGGCTCTCGGAGCCTAAATGTTACTAACAATTGTGTTAGTCTTTGTTTGAGTATTTTGCAGGGCTTAGGGCATTTGGGCGGTGGCTTGAGAGAATCCGGTCGGTCGGAGAATTTCACAACAGAGATGGTTAAGAGGAATGCGGCCATGAAAAGCACAAGAAAAGCTATAGCTTTGGGACCCATCTTTTTTAGCTATGAGAATGTACAAGTGTGTGAATTCGCTGGTGATTCTTGTGTATGCATTTCCCTATCTATTTATAGGCAACAAAATGCTGCAAAAAATATATATATATATTAGTATCAGTTGGGGATGGCAACTGTTTCAGCCAATCACATGTGTTTTGGAATCAATCAAACCCTAGATGGAACCTAGGCTAATTTATCAACATTAGACATCAGTCAAAAATATAGTTAATTATGACTTACTGACGACAAAATAAACCTGCATCAACAGACATACCATTGATATTTTTTAATGGCATGTGAGGAATAATAAATTACTTATTATGCACCCTAAATGTCTGACAAGCAGTGATTCTTCAGTAACCTCGATTTACCTTTGTGGCTCATAGATTTTCTCAAACTCTAAAGGTGTTGGTGGCAAATAATCAAAGACATAATCACGCTGTCCTCCACGGCGATAAAAGCCAGCACCAGTTAAGATTGATACAAATTTGACACCATCTTCCTGCAAGTAAAGAGAAAAACCTTTCATTGTAAAGGCTTGAAATGGAAGCTGGTGTGGGTATACAATAATTGATGGATAGAGCAGATGTCTAATAAAGAACTAAAAGAAATTCATTTCTCCATATTGTTGGCAAGCTAGTTGATATACATCCTTAGGCAATCACAACTCTTTGTATCTATACTGATTAGTTGGTCTCTTAATTTTTCTTTTCCAATGAAATTGATTCTATAGAACTCGCTGTTAGCATGTGAAAGTGAAAGCAGTGCAGGGAGGGAGTTGGAAAGAGCAGCAACCTACCAAAAAGAGAGTATGCCCACTGTCATCAAATACTCGAACCTCACACTTTGGCAGAAACTGACTAAGCCTTTCAGCCTCTTCCCTACTTGGAAGTAACTGATCTTGGCCACTGCAAAGTGAAATTCAGCTGGATGATAACCATATCGTTCATAACAAGACATGATATAACTGAAAATAAAAAATTAACATCATCCATTGGATAGTTATAAAGGACTAAAGTATGAACAATAAAATATAAAACCTTTCTCCTTATGAAACTAACATGGCCAGCATTCAAGTAAAAAGATTACATGATGGGAGGTAAGAATTGGCTGACAACCTATCAAGTAGCAGTGTGTGTGATCTCACTGCATGAAGCCGTGAATTAGCAAATCCTGCAGCTGATTTGAGCATTTTAAGCTTACAGCGAAGTGTTTCCACAATCAACACATTGGACAGAACCTGCGACTCTAGTCATCATTTTTCTAGAATGCAATATGAAAATCTATCATCTCTTCAGTGAATTCGAACGATCTAATTTAGAACTCCAAAGATAATTTTCTATGTAAATCCAAAAATCATGTTAAAGCCTCGTGTTGGTTCATGAAATTCAGCATTAAAATACATAAATAAATAAAATAAGGCAGCAAAGTGAGGAAAACCTATACAAAGAGTAACTATTCCCAATTTTGTGGAAAAAAAATGAAAGAACTTGAAAGTGTGTCACTCATCAACAAATATAGTTTTCAAAACACTGTTTGTTATGTCTATTCTTTTTAACTCGCACACTTTATAATTATTTAAAGTAAAATTTATTCTATATACATAATTAAGATGCAATACATAATACACACACAAACATATAGTTTTCTTTCTTGATTTTTCCTCTCAGTTAAAACATAAACTGATGTGATTATCATGGATATAATTACCAATGACCATATTAAAAATTTAAAATATGAAGCCCAAATTTCCTGATATAGAAGCTGCATAAGTGAAGATATCACCTAATTACATGATTTTAACAGGATAATAAAAATTTGCAATATATGACCATGAGGAAAACAATTCCCAGCACAGAGCGAAACTCAGTGTCAGCATTGCATACAATATGCCAAATACAGTACAACTAAAAGCTTGGATTGAACTTGGAAGTGATGAAGTCTCAAATCTGAAGGCACACAAGATAATCACTTTTTGGTGTATCAATGTTCAAGATTATGACTTACAGAAAGGTAAGAGGACACTCAAATGGTCTCCTGTGACAACTCACTAACCATTTGCTCAAAAAGAAGAGTCTTCCGAGTTGTTGCAGTAATTATCTTTAGAGGAACACCTGATTAGCAAGAAACTGTTGTGAATTCTATTAATTGTTGCACAGAGAAAAGAAATTGTTTTTATGTAAACAAAAGGTGATATCCGCAGAAAATAATGCACCCGTTCTAAAGCTGTAACTAATAATATTATCATTCCTTGAATAGAACGGACAAAGTAAAGAAAGTATAGAAAAAAATTAGACAATTGCATACATCAAACCAAACCTGACAGAATACTTAATATATAAGGCAAGCTTGAAATTAGTTGGTCAGGTAGCAATGTCGACAGTGGTATCAGAGATTGTGGTTGGAGTTGAGATTCGCCAAAAGATGTAGCTGCAACAAGAGATTGAGCACTTGATGCTTCAGCATTCAAGTTTTTAGTTCCATAAGAAACGATGGCTACCAGAAAATGAATAATTACCTGGATTGGCTAAGATTAGAACAATATCCATCTCCGGATTACGGGCCGCCACAGACAGAGCCAAACATCCTCCAAAAGATTCTCCAACAAGGTATATCGGCCTATCTGGCGTACGAGAATGCTCCGACTTAACTGTACTTTCGACTAGTTTCACCAGGCATGAGATACAAAAAATATTAGGAAACCATGCAGTAAAAAGTATACATCTGACTTTCTAGATTACGACGACCATTCTAAGCTCAAATTATATACGCTGCTCAAGTTCCAGAGTAGTCAAGTGATTGCCTTTAACTAGTTGCTTTTCACTATTATTTTGTAATGTTCACGTGTTACCAACATGTATTGCAAATATTTATGCTAACATTTTGTCTGTGATTTTGTTGAGCAAGCCATTAGTTTTTGTCCATTGTCCTCCGAGAAAAGGAAAAGTATCTGTGAAACCTGTAAATGATGTTCTGTCTGAGATGGGTATGTGCAAGCACCATATATCAAAAATCCTTCAATTAAACAAAAAAGGAAATGCTTTAATTAGACAAAAAATAGATTGGTGAATAAGTCATTGTGTGCCACTCGAATGCATTCGAGTCTGTCTATCGAGGCATACTCGAACCATGCAAGTGAAACTGGAAATGATTCGAGTGGTGAAAAAGAAATACGAGCACCCTTGCATGCCATGAGTGGTGAAAGAGGCATTTGAGAGCCACTCGAATGCATTCGAGTTTGCTTTTTGAGCCAAACTCAAACCTTATGAGTGAAAACTTTATAATGGCCAAAATCATAATTGTGAAAATTGATATTCAACTACCAGTTGCATGCCATTCGAGTGGCTAGTAATTAGAGTGTTGAAATAAGCATCCGAGTGCCACTCGCATACCATTCGAAAGGCTAAAAACCAAACAGGTGAAAAATGCATCGAGTTCCATTTGCTGTATTCGAGTCAATCTTTCGAGCCAGACTCGAACTATGATAATGAAATCATTCAAGTGTTTTGAAATTAGAATGGTGGAAAATGAATAAGAGTGTCACTCGCATGTCGTTTGTGTGAACTTGAAATCATTCGATTGGCCAAAAAATTACAGTGGTGAAAAATGTATTCGAGTGCCACTCGAATGCATTCGAGTCAATGTTTCGAGGCAGATTCGAACCATACGAGTGGAAACTTTTGAATGACTAATAATTAGAATGGTGAAAGACGGTCTTCGACTACCACTCACAAACAATTCCAGTGAAACTAGAAACCACTCGACTCGTCAGAAATTAGAGTGGTGAAAGATGGCATTCAAGGCCCACTCAAATGTATTTGAGTCTATCTTTCGAGGCAGACTTGAACCATACGAGTGAAAACTTGGGAATGACCAAAATTATAATTGTGAAAAATGGTATTCAACTGCCAGTTGCATGTCATTCGAATGACCAGTAATTAGAGTGTTGAGAAATGCATTCGAGTGAAACTTGCATGCCATTCGAGTGGCAAAAAAATAGAGTGGTGAAAAAGTTGTTCGAATGCCACTAGAATATATTCGAGTTTGTCTTCTGAGGCAGACTCGAACTATGTAAGTGAAAACTATCAAATAATAAAAAAAGTAGAGTGATAGAAGACAACATTCGAGTGCCATTAGCATGCCACTTGAGTAAAATTCGAAATAATACGAGTGGCAAAAAGATGAAGTATTTAACAAGGCATTCGAAAGCCACTCGTATGCATTCGAGTCTGCTTTTTGAGGCAGACTCGAACCATGCGAATGAAAACTTTCGAATGAATAGTAATTAGAGGATGAAAGATGGTGTTGAGTGCCATTTGAGTGAAACTTGAAACCAATCGACTAGCTAAATATTAGAGTGGTGAATGGCGGCATTCCAGTGCTATTCGAATGCCATTTGGCCAAAAATTAAAGTGGTGAAAAATGCATTAGAGTTTGTCTATCAAGAGTTTAGGGTTTAGGCTTTAGGAAATCATTCGAGTGGTCTAAAATTAGAGTGGTGAAAATGGAATTCGAGTGCCACTCGCTTGCGAGTTGTGTGAAACTTCAAACCATTCGTGTGGCAAAAAAATAGACTAGTGAAAAAGGCATTCTAGTGGAACTCGCATGCCATTCGAGTGGCCGAAAAATAGAACGGTGAAAAGTCATTCGAGTGCCACTCAAAGCAATCGAGTCAGTCTTCGGAGGCAGAATAGAACCATGCGAGTGAATCTGGAAACCATACGAGTGGTCTAGAATTATAGTGGTGAAAAAGGAATTCCAGCGCTACTCGCATACGAATTGTGTGAAACTTCATACCTTTCGCGTGGCAAAAAAAATAGACTTGTGAAAAATGCACTCGAGCGGAATTCGCATGCTATTCGAGTGTCCAAAAAATAGAGCATTGAAAAAGTCATTCGAGTCCCGCACAAATGCAATCGAGTATGTCTTCCGATGCAGACTGGATTCATGTGAGTGAATTTGAGAACTATTCGAGTGGTCTAATATTAGATAGGTGAAAAAGAAATTCAAGTGCAAATCGCATGCGAATTCTGGGAAACTTCAAACCATTCTAGTTGCGAAAAAAATAGATTGGTGAAAAAGCATTCGAGTTCCATTCGCATGCAAATTGTGTGAAACTTCGAACCATTCGAGTGGCAAAAAAATAGACTGATAAAAAGGCATTCGAGCGGTACTCACATGCCATTCGAGTGGCCAAAAAGAAAGTGGTGAAAAAGTCATTTGAGTCCCTCTCGAATGCAATGGAGTCTGTCTTTCAAGGCAGACTAGAACCGTGCAAGTGAAATTGGAAACCATTCGAGTGGTCTAAATTTAGAGTGGTGAAAAAGGAATTCGAGTGCCACTCGCATGCGAATTATCTTCAAACCATTCGAGTGGCAAAAATATGGACTAGTGAAAAAGGCATTCAAGTGGCCAAAAATAGAGTGGTGAAAAGTCATTCGAGTCACACTCGAATGTAGATGAGTCGGTCTTCCGAGGCAGAATAGAACCATGCGAGTAAATCTGGAAACCATTCGAGTGGTCTAAAATTAGAGTGGTGAAAGAGGAATTTGAGTGTGACTCGCATGCGAATTGTGTGAAACTTTAAACCATTCGAGTTGCTAAAATAAACTGATGAAAAAGACATTCGAGTGGCCAAAAAAATAGAGTGGTGAAAAAGTCTTTCGAGTCTCACTAGAATGCTATCGATTCTGTCTTTCGAGGCAGATTAGAACCATGCGAGTGAATCTGGAAACCATTCGAGTGATATAATATTAGACTGGTGAAAAAGAAATTCGAGTACCACTCGCATGCGAATTGTGTGATACTTCAAACCTTTAGAGTTGCCAAAAAATAGACTGGTGAAAAAGGCATTTGAGTGCCACTCGTATGCGAATTGTGTGAAATTTCAAACCATTCGAGTGGCAAAAAATAGATTGGTGAAAAAGGCATTCGAGTGGCACTCACATGCCATTCGAGTGGTAAAAAAGAAAGTGGTGAAAACTTTTGAGGAAGACTAGAACCGAGAGAGTGAAACTCGAAACCATTCGAGTGGTCTAAATTTAAAGTGGTAATCTGTAAATAGTGTAATCTGTAATAGTTCATTTTATTCTCTCCTATGCTAGGCATAATCTAGCTAGAAAATATGGAATATATGATCTCACTAAGGGAACTCTTACTCCTTAACCAACAATGGATCATTCTATGTTGTCCGGTGCATGAAATGATAATTTTTGGATAAGCCGAAGCCAGAGGAGAAAAATGATAATACAACCAAGAAATGATAATTTTGTTGACAATATACATGTGAATGCTACAATTTTTTGGCTTATCAATTTTTTCCACTTCAATGGTATTTTATTTGGTGCATGGCTTGGCAAACAAAGAATGTAGCCTTGTAGCTTTAACATAATCTATCATCCCATTGGCCCATTATAAGTGTTTTAGGAGTAATATGCGGAAAATATTAATATATATTTAATTATAACCTCTGGTTAGTGGTATTTTCGCCTTAATTCTTCTTTAATTTCAATAGAAAACCATCAATTGATTTTCATTTTTTCGAATCTCTTCATTTTATTCTTCCTTTTTAAAAACAAATATAGCTAATATTATTATAATTCAAATTTATAAAGCTCGCATTAGCATTATCTTTTTATTGTGCCCTAAACATTGTAAAATACTCTAATTATAATCGACAAAATCAAAGTAGTAACATAACATTAGTAGACAAACAAAGTTATTAAGAATGATAATTAATTACATCTATCGGATGTGCTTTAATGGCAATTTTAGATCGTATGTCCAAATTCATTATTTTATTTTATTAAAAATGAAATAGTATATAAGTTTATGTTAAAAAAGCTTACAAACAAAAAACCTAGTACATTCTTTATTTCCTTTCAGCTTCCCCGTAGTGTAAATTAAAGAAAAATATCTTCAACCATAACTAAATTTACACAGTTATATAAAAAAATTAGTAGAAAATTTTGCGTGTAACATCCTGTTTAATTATTTTATAATTAAATTAATTAATTATGATTTAACAAATTAACTATTTGGGAATAGTGGTTTATTAAATTGGTAAAAGAATGATAAATTAGAGCCCAAAGGGTTCAAGCAAAAGATAATTGAGGCCCAAGATCCAAGCCCAATACCATTACCCAGTTATTTGAATCGGAAAAATGGAATTGGGAGTTGGGACACTTCATTCTCACCTCAGGAGGACAAAACTAGGGTTCTTGAGATGTGGAAGCTGATGGCAATGGAGAAGAATAGGGAGCAGAAATCGGAATTAAGAGGAGGAGGAGAAGAGGTCGACTCTACAAAGGTAAGAAGTCTCCCTTATTTCCTTTTCCGTTTTCTGATTTTTGAATTGGGGAGGCGCGGCTCCTCACCGGAAGAGGGAGGAGGGCGCCGAGTCGGAGGGCGGAGGTTAGGAGGAAGATGACGACGGCGACGGTGGTGTGGTGGAGGCGGCGCCGGGGACAGTAGCCACCGGCTGCTGCCCGCTGTTGAGAGCAGCGCAACGCGCTGCTGCGCGTTGCCGGCGACGGAGGCGCCCTCCGGCGAGGGCGGCCAGGTGGTGATGACGTTGGGCTGGAGGTGGTGGTCCGGTGGTGGTGATTGTTCTTTTGATTTTTATGTTTTTGTATTAATTGATTTTGTTAAGCTTTCGGGTCAATTGGTGAATTAGTTTGCTAGCTCACTAACATGTGTTGGGTGTGGATTTCTAATGTGGAAAGGATTGGGTGTTTGGTGTTTATTAGATTGATTGCTAAATTGTTTATGTATTTGGTGGATTTTATGCCTAACTGTGGAAATCGGTTTACTAGTTTTGAGAATTAGTTGGGTTACTTTTATGTTTAAATGGACCTTAGATATGGATTGAGGGATGGGTATTGTAAATGTGTAGTCCTATTTAGAGTTGATGGTTGGTTTATGTTTTGAAGTGTTAATGTGAAGAATTAAAAGAAGTGGATTTGTTCAGTTGTTATGAATTTTAAGGTTTCAATAGATTTTAAGGTGTTTAAATTAAATGAGGTCATTGTTTAAGTGTTATTATGCCATACTTGTGTTAATCCTGTGCTATATTTTTAAGTAAAAATATGGAGTCATTGTCCATTTTTTAAAAAGTAATGCTGAATTAAATCATTTTGAATTCTAATCTAGAACATGGGAAACTACTGTTCTACTTCTATATTGGGGCCTGTTTTAATGAACTTGAGAGTGTTAAAACATGTTGGGAGTTCAAAAATCGCTGAGAAGTCTTGAATATACTATATTACAAGGTCCAAGGGCAGATTATTTTCATAGTACTTTTTGCTGTCTTACTATTACTGGTGATTTGAAGAATTTGAAGAACTGACATTTTTCAAGTGGAAAGAGTTCGAAGTTAGTAACTAATGTGGTGTTCTGGTATTTTGTTACAGCAATTGGTAGTCTCTTTCAAATTTTTGGTACAATTTAAAATGAGAAATAAATATATACAAATTGTAAAGGTGGGTTAGTGATTCATTTTGGATGGATGATTGAATGAACCTTTAGTGCTGATAGTTAGGCTTCTGCAGAAAAATCAATGTGGAAGCTCTATGATCTGTAACTGTATTACATAGTGCACAAACATGTTGTACATAGTGATGTTAAATGGTAATAATGCTATTTTACCTTTTTTTTCCCCTTCCAGAAACGGGGTGCCCAACACCATGCACCGTGCACCGTGCACCAGCAGGGGCTGGTGAAGCTCGATCCAGTGGACGAGCGGCGGGGCGTGAGAGAGGAGATTGTGTCGGGCAGTGGAGTGGAGGCATTGGGCTGCTTGAGGGACAGCGAGCTGCTGGATCGGAGCAGCAGCGGCGAAGTTGTGGTGGCCTTGAGATGCCGGAGCAGATGAGGACGACGACGTAGCGAGGCAGAGGCCGGCGTGGAGTTAGCGCTGCGAGCTAGACAGATGCGGCGGATTTGGTGGCTCAGCTGGAGAAGGCTCGCCGGAGACAGAGGCACAGTGACGACCGGAGATGGTGTTGGATGAAGGACAGCCGCTGTGGCTGTAGGTGGAACTGACACGGAAGGTCCATTTTCTTTTATTCATTCTTTCTTTACTTGCTCGATTCGTTTTTCTCTCAAAAGCCAGATCAAACAGCAATCCAACGGCCTGAGATTCGTCCAATCACCACGGCCTATATATTCACAAACCCTAAACCCTGCTTCCTTTTCTTTGCAGTTCATATACATCTTTAATCACCACGGCCGAGATTCGTTTTTATTCATCTGGCAGGAGAGCAATTCTTTGCACTCCGCAGCACAACTGAAGATCAAGAAGGGGAAGAAGTTGAAAAAAGTGTCTAAGGGGACATTGGAGCACAATATTGAAGATTCTAATTCTATTGTCCCCGTTAAAAAGGACAAGAAGCGAAAGGCATCGGATATTGGAGTGAGACGAGCTCTGAGATTGGTGAGCCGATTAATAATTCGGTGATTAAGAAAAAGAAGGCTATGTTTGATTTTGAAGAAGGTGAGGGTGTTGAAGAGGAGAATCCTAATGCTGTCTTGGATTTCCGTATTAAATAAAATGGAATCGCTCTTTCCAATTCTGGCGACGACGTTTGATGTGATTCTTGATGGTTCGGATTTGATTGGGAGGGCGCGAACTGGTCAGGTTGGGATTCTATGTTCTTAATATCAATTGGTAGTTGACATGATTTTATTGTAACTGCATCTAATAGCGGTTTGGATGGTGCCATATACTGTTTTACTTGTTTTTTCTTTACTCTTTTAACTTTTAAGAGGAATGTTATACATGAAGAAAACTCTTCTAATATTGAAAATTGTGTGTTTAAGAAGGGTTGAACTTATTTCTATCTTCTCAAATCATAAGGTCAACCAGTTCATGATCATCCGGTTGTTTCACGTCTAGTAGAGATAGAGTTTGTTGGATAAGGTTATTGTTTTAGATTTCTTTGTGTAATTCTGTCATTTAGACTTATATATTAACATCATGAATATTGTTTTGATGTCATCATTCTTTTAAATGTATGGTCATTTCTTGATAGATCTCAGTTGTGTTTTTATCATCGAGCACAAGATTTTTGTTGCCCTCTTTGTTTTGATGGTCTTAGAATACTGCCCAAATGTTTGTTGAATTTTTGTGAGTACTCTCTGGTGGTGGACTCGACTTATTTCTACTACGATGATAGTGACCATTTGCGTTTCATCTTTGTGGTTTGCAGGTAAAAGAAATGGAAAAGAATCTTCCTAGCCACCTGGAGGACAGTTTGAATAAGGATGTCAATAGTGTAGCTGATATTGACTTGGATAAAGAGACTGATGGGTTAAAGGCTGCTTCCACCAATAATCTGATGCTTTCTTCAGTGTTGTCTGAAAAGAAGCAAAATGTTGAGGTAGATTATTGCATTTGAGCATATCAACACAATCCACTCGTGGTCTCTTTGCCACCTTAAACTGTTTTGCTGCCTGTTTCTATCCATCAGGTGTTTCTAAGCGGACTTTGCGTTTGTTTCAATACGTAGCCTCACTCTTTTTTTTTTCCCCCCTTTATTTTGATGTATTCTTAGTCCAACAAAGTGGGTGAACTGAATACCTCGAGAAGTTCAAAGAATATTGAATCAGATCGCAAGAATCAAGTAAATTATTTTATCCCATGTTTTTTCTTTGTACATCTGCATGTTCAGGAACTTCTCAGCATGTCCTATTTGAAAAGTTTAGATTGGTTACCTTACTGTAATTTAACCTTAGCAGGATAAGATAATAGGATCACAGAACAATGAAATGTTGAACATTAGGGAATCCCTCGAGGAGAAACTGAGACAGACAAATTGCAGTAAAAAATGCTAGAAAGAGAGATCACAGACAAATTGCAAACAGGTATTCCATTTCTGTGGGACACACTTAATTTTCTCATTTCACATTTTTTTTTCTTTTTCTTTTTTGTATTCATTTTTACCTTTGTTGACATGTACTAACTAAATGCTAACTACATTTTCAGTCAACTCGAGACATTAGATGATTTTGTTGACGAGGCCATTGAAATAGATGGGGCAGTGAATGGTAGGAGTAATGGCGGGACTAGGCCAACACATTCAAGCTACAAACGCAAGGTATGCAACTTGAAAAGCACTTAACATGGTACAGAAGAGGTTTGGCATGTTGGATTCTGGATAGGTTAATTCACAGATCAATCACTTGAAAAAACAACCTTTTGCTTCAACTTGATGTGTATTGTTCTATTTATCTATAAAGAACGTAGTGGCAATCTAGGTAGAGTACAGGGTTTAGGCTTCAGCATGCTCTAATGCTTACAGCATGATATGACACGTACCAGTGGCCTCATTATGAGGCGCTCTTTAATATTACATGAAAAAAAAAAAAATCTTATGCTTCCTGCTCTTGATGAGTTTCATTATATATATTGTCTCTGAAGGCGATTTCTGGTGATGTTGATATTCCCAAACGAGAATATATTGGAGAAAGGAGAAGAAAGCATGAACTGCGAGTTTTGGCGAGAGCTGGAATTGAATCTGTTGGTGATGATGTCGAAGTTGAGACTGGGCATGTTTCCAGTGATGAAGATGCCCATGTTGATGATCAAAGAGAGGATGACTCTGATTTGGAATTTTACAAGCAAGTGGAGCAACAGCATGCGGCAAAGCTTGCTGCAAAGTCTAACAAATATTCGAGGTATATAATGACGTGTTACACTATCTGCCTTCTATTTCCTTAAGAAATAGATTATTTTCATAGTTCTTTTTGCTGCCTTACTATTACTGGTGATTTGAAGAACTGACATTTTTCAAATGGGAAGAGTTCGAAGTTTGTAACTGATGTGGTGTTCTGGTATTTTGTTACAGCAGTTTGTAGTCTCTTTGCAAGTGATTTCCAGAAGTAGGAATTTAATATGGTGCACTGATATGTTTAATGCTTTCAAATAACATGTGAACTGAGTTGCCGTACTCAACAACTAGAATTTGGGACTGGGAAGCCCAAGAGAGCCTGCACATTCGAACAACAAAAAGTGAAGTCAAGTGTTTGCATGTTTGTTCTTACGATGCTTCAAATATACATTATGGGTTTTGTGATGGTGGGGTGGGGATTATAGCAATTTTGTTTTGACATGCATAGGTTTGAAAGTTGGTTACTTGGTTTTTACTGTAGTTTCAAGAGATGAAGCTTGGAAATTTTAACATTTGAGTTGATATTGTTCTATGGTTCTACCTTGCTGATTGGTAATCCATAAGTGTGGTTTGTGCTTGTTTGTTGTTTTACAGTTTATTCCCTTTGATCTTGTACAAAATGATGATATTTCTTTTCTTTTCAGTTTTGCGAATGGAGCAGGATGTCGAGAAGTTCATCCGCGATCCAACTAGGGAGCAGATGAAATTTCAGCAGCTCCCCATTTCTTTCTTACGTTTGGCTGAACATCTTGTGGCGCAACACTATTCTCTCCAATCCATGGTTTTATTGGATAATACCTTACCTGCGGGATCTGGCGCCAGAATAATTGTTTGGAAAACTTTCTAATCTTCGTCTTCCATTGGTTCGACCTGCTGACATTCCTGTAAATCTACCTACTGAAGAGAGTGGTGCAGTCAAGGTTGCAATCAAGCAGAGGCCGCAGAAGGTGTCACATAGTAGTGGCAATTCAAACTTGCAATCTGGAAAGTCAAATAGTTCTAAAAGTGTGGAAGAAAGAAAGGAGGAATATAATAAGGCCCGTGCACGAATATTTAGCTCAAGCAGTGGTGGTGGAACTTCCATTGGGAAATTGGATAACAATCCAAGGATGCAGGATAGTTTTCAGCATACTCCAATTGTAAAAACAAAAGAAGAGCCAAGCTTCCCTGTTGGTGGAACTGGTGGGGTTATCAGCAGAAGTTTTTCTGACACTTCTGCATCAAACAGTAGATTACATAGAAGTCGAGCAGAGAAGGAGCCCATTGGCAGGCCAAAGATAAATAATAGGGTAGCTATATTCTGGGATCGTGAAGTGGATCGTAAAGATCCTGACTATGATAGGGGCTATTGCAGGTATTGTCCTTCTACATCCTTCCTTTATTTGCTTCGTTTTTGCAGTCTTGTATTGTAATTTTTGCGTACTGTTCTTGTGCACATGCTTGTCTCTTTTATTCAAAGATCATGTGCTGTTTTAATTTCAAAGTGCATACACTTAGGAGATATCGTAATTTTTCCTGTCCAGATTCACACAGATTTGACCCTGGATTTGGATTTGCTTGTGGGCCGTACCCTGTTTGGCCTATGTATGCACCTGCATTGAACTACAACACACTGAGTTTCCACAGCTTGGATCGAGTCATAGGCCCCCAATTACTTGTGAGCACCATCCTCACCCTATTCCCCAGCAGCTTCCTGGGCCATGGGTTCCTCCATCTGCCCCATCTGGTATTGGGTATGGTCCTGCTGATACTATGTTTTCTCCATTTGGTTCTGGGCAAGTCAATGCCCATGCGAATTCCGGGCTCTACCTATATTCTACTCAGTATCCATCCTCTTGATCCAATTCACCAACCCTTCTCACAGGTATGATATAGAAGGATTCCTTGTCTTCAATCATGGTTCAAAAAGTGGCAATCATAAAATGACTTTAATTCAAGAGGAAAGAATAAACAGGAACCTGTGGTTTGTTTCTCAATTAAGTATGCATTAAAAGAAGACCCAGATCAGTTAACCTAATTTGAGGTTGAACTTACCCCAGTTCTCTGTTTCATTGTTTTGATTTGAAAATGCTCCTATTCTCTATGATAACTGTGGAATTCATGTCTCTAATGTTGCAAGTTATTGGCCTAATTGTAGGCTTACCTTTTAGGAGGCGGCGAGGGCTTGAGCAGTAGTCAGTTATCTATGTTTGATTGATCCTTTTCAAATATACATGTTTTAAAAAAAAGATTGTGTAATTACCATATTATCATTATTTCACCTTCACATTCTAACATTCTTTATATATTAACCAATGATGGGCAAGATTATAAAATACTATACATATTTCTCTATTTTCTTTCTTTTCCCCAACTAAAGAACATAATTTTCCTTATATTACTTTCAACTCAAGAGCATACATGTTTTAAAAAAATTATTTCCCCTTATTTTCCTTCCCTTCCCTTTCTTTTACTTAGTTTTAAAACTCGAGAACATATTTTTTATTGGTCTCATTTTCCTTTCCCTTCCCTCCCGTAAAACAACTCGAGAACATTGTGTCAGTGACACAATACTAGGAGGTATATTTTTATCCCAGCGGGCTTGCATCAGCTCCTCTATTAGCCTAATACTTACATTTCATTTAACCTGATTGATCCTGTTCTCATTTCATTTTTTCACTTGTGAAGAAAAAATCCTGTGGACCTGAAGATTCTCTATATGTTGCAGGCTCCAAGCAGAAGTGCTAGGTGGAAGTATGCTAAAAGGAGGTGGCGGCAGGAAATGAAAAAAAATTCAGATGCAAAAAGTGAACTGAATCACAGGGCCATTTACATTTGCATTATATACTCATGCAGCACAAGTAGTTTAAACAAATTGTATATATCTCTTAAAATTCTAGTGGAATTGGAAAGAGGACCAAGCTAAAAAAACAAGGTAGAAAAGGAAAAGGTCAGGATTCAATACTCATACATCTGTGTATTCTTAAATCTATAAACATGAATAATTGAATGCTTTGATCTTACAGGGGAAGTGGAGAAAACAGCAACCTGATGCTGAAATGAACAACGATGGCCAGATGGCCAATTGTTCCGATTGAAAAAAGTGAAGAGGGTGAAATTGTTCGAATTGAAACTACACGGTGAAAGTAACGAGATGAGCATAATACGATTCGAACCGAAAACCAAACTGGATCAAACCGTATTTTTGGGGTTTAGGGTTGGGGTTTTAGGGTTTTGGGTTCTACTGTTCTAGGGTTCTAGGGTTTTCTAGGGTTCTCTAGGGTTTTTTACTGTTCTAGGGTTCTAGGGTTTTCTAGGGTTATAGGGTTTTCTAGGGTTCTCTAGGGTTTTGGGTTCTTCTGTTCTAGGGTTCTAGGGTTTTTTAGGGTTCTCTAGGGTTTTTTACTGTTCTAGGGTTCTAGGGTTCTCTAGGGTTTAGGGTTTAGGGGTTAGGGTTTAGGGTTTAGGGTTTAGGGTTTAGGGTTTAGGGTTTAGGGTTCACTTGTCTATAAATTGTGTAACCAAATGTTCCCAAATCACACTTCAAACTCATTTTTATTTTATATTTTTGTCTATCATCTTTCACTTTGTGTAATTTTAAAATCATGTCTAAAAGAGCAATTGCATATACCGATGAAGAAGATAAATTATTATGTATTATATATTCCGATTTCACTCAAGATTCGATCACAGGAAGAGGCCAGTCCAAGGAAACCTTTTGGAATCGAATTGTTGAGGCATTCAATGAGCAACGTAAGAAGGATGTAGTACCGGAGGTTCCCTACTATCGTACTTTAAAATCATTGGAGGGTCGTTTTTCGTTGATCCAAACTCAATGTAAGTTATTTCTGAGTTGTATTAAAAATGCTGAAGATCTGAAAGTGAGTGGAACATCAGAAATGGATACCGTAAGTACTAATATTTACTTGTTCTTCATGTATTCTTTTCATGTGCAAGAATACATTTAATTCTTAACTATTTTGTGCAGTTAGCGATGGCCAGAGACATGTTCAAAAGGAATCCAGCAGGGTCAAAAAAAGGATTTCATTTCGATCATGTTTTTGAGATAATGAGCAATTTAGAAAAATTTAAAGATCATAATGAACTAAGAAATCCACATAAAATTGCTCGGAAAAATTTCTCTACCCATGTGTCATCATCATCGGAAAATGCTACATCCGACTCTCCTAGAATTTCATCATTTAATATTAACTTATCCGATGATAATGTTGATGTAACATCATTTCCTTTAGTTGCTGAAGTTGGTGTATCTTCTCATGAGCGACCAATGAGGGTGAAAAAGCAAAGGTCAAAAGAAAAAACGCTGATGCATATGGTGCTGAGTTTGCCAAGTTGGATGAGCACAATGCAACAATTCAAGCAATGATGAAGGATAACGCCGTTGAAAGAGAGAAATACTTTGCGCTTGAACAGAAAAAATTGGCAATCCAACAAGAAAAAATGGCATTGCATCAAGCTAAACGAGAAGATAAAATAATGTCGGTAGACTTGAGTGCCATTACAGATCCTACTACTTATGCTTATTATAAACAAGAGAAGGAAAAAATCATGTGCAACCGAATGGGAAATCCACCTGAAGATTCTTCGTCGGGACTTTTTAGTCAACTTTTCAACAATTTGGGTGGGGATGATGGAACTAATTTAGGTGATTATTGAGTGAAGAATTTTATGTTGTAGTATGAGTATTGAAGTTTATGTTGTACTAGGTGTTTAAGTTTATGTTGTGTTTGATGTTTAATTTGATGTTGGGTTTTTTTTAATGCATTTTATGTAATGTAGAAGTTTTTATTATTATTTAATGAGTGTTTAATATTTAAATTTAGTGAATCAACAATAATTACACACAAAATATATTTAATTCTAAAAATAAAATATAATTAAAATAAAATAATTTAAATATAAATTTAAAATTAAAATAAACTTTTATAATTATAATTCAGCCCCTTGGGGTCAAAATATAAATAACAAAACTTAAAACCTATTAAATAAAAAGAGAAAAAAAAAAAAGGCCAGCGGCGAGCGGAACACTGTAGCTCCCTCTCAATTGAGAGGGAGCAAACTCCATTTTTGCAGGGTGGGTTGGAGCCCCACCCTGCATTTTGACCCTGCAATTTTGCAAATTGCAGGGTCGATTGGAGTTGCTCTTTTCTAATAATTCGGATTCGATTCCACCCCTTATTCTTCTCTCCATTTCCATATTCTCATTGTGAGTTCCACACATATTTGTTGACACATAAATATGGTATTAGAATCATCCAGTCTTTTAGTTTAAAAATACGAGCGAACTTTTGTGGCATGAAGGAATACTAAATTATTACGAGAATCAAATCCTAAAAATAAAAAATAAAATAAAATTTAGGAAGAAAAAAAAAAGAAGAAGAAGAAGAAGTAGCACAGTGCTTAATCATCACCTACAATAATAATTGGCATCTCAATTATTATTCATTAAAAGAATTTTTCCAGAAATCAACCATAAAGAAAATTTATTGTCCGACTTCGTTAGCTCGCGTGCCAGGCGAGGAATAGGATAAAAAAAAAACTCTAAACAGGCGCGTAATTTTTATAGTGAACACAATCCGATCCTAAATCGATCTCATTATATTTAATTAAAATTCTATACCGATCCCATACATCTTTAGAGGATATTTCCGGACATCCTCAATCCATATTAAGCCCAAGATTAATCTCTCAAAAATTGGTGGGCAATGAAGAGTTGTCTCTCCCCAAGCAGAATTCAAAGGCTCAATCCCGAAATTTTTGCTTAAGCTGCCAGAGCATCATATCACTCGAATCAAGTGTGTTTGGTCTCTAAGGGGCGTTTAGTTCAAGGATCCAAAATTCCTAATGAAAAATTTGAATATGAAATGAAGCATGTCTATATTCGGGACATATTTCACATGGGAATATGACATTATTATGAAGGTGGTAATATTGGGGTTTTGAATAAGAATATAATTCCAAACGAAAGAAAAATAAGAATATAATTCCACAAACAAGCATGTAATAGTTAGCATATAATTCCACCGAAATATTTTATACCATTATTAGAATTTTATTTATTTAAATTCTTTTTTTTTTTTGCTGAACAGCTATACAAGCTAGTAAGGGTAGTGGAAGCTCATGCCACATAAATTACAAAGGGAATAAAAGTGGAGGGATAGGGGCCGGTGAGGAATCGAACCTGGTTGGAAGTCAATGGATTTAACCTATTGAGCTAAGTACTCATCCCCTATTTTAATAAATATAATTTTTTATTCTAAATATTTTTAAAGGAAATTTAATTAAAAATGGCTACCAGAAAGAGTCATTTCCACTTTTAGGCCATCATATTTGATTTTCGGAAATAGGCCATCAGAAACACTATCTGGATGAATTTAGGCAAAAGGACCAATTGAAAATTAATAAATGATTCCAACAACTTTTTCTTTCTTTCACTAAAACCCCATGAAGTTTGATTTTATTTATTTTAGTTATTTTTTAGTACAACCAATTTCTCATTATATAAATGACACCAAGTGCACTTGAAAATTGTTATCATAGCCTAGGTTTTATTGAGAAACATATTAATTATATTATTTAAAATATTTTATCTCTTAATGTGAAGATTTAATTATTTTATGTATTCAAATAATTTGAAACCTACGACTTATTTCCAAATTTGGAAATAAAAATTAGAAATTTCCAGAGGAAATTCTTCAACTTGTCCAAGAGACAATACATTATTAAAATGATTTTTTTTTATAAAAATGAGAGAAACTTGTTGGAAAGAAATCGATCAGAATAGCTCTAAATTTTTACAGGACTTAAGAGAAATTCAAAAGACGATTCAAGATTATGGTAACTGGGTATTGATTTTACCTGAAAAATAGATAACTTGAATCAAGCAACAGAGTAAATCTTGAAATTATTTTAAGCTTTAAAAAATGAAAATTTGAATCTGAAATTTGACATTTCGGATATCAAGAAAAGACAGAAGGATATTCCTGGATCTTCCAATAATAACCAAGCAAATATTAGAGATGCATTCGGACCAGTATAAGCTTTACATTAAAAGGGTAAAGTGAAACTTTTGACAATTTCCGCACACGAGTATTTCTAAAATATCCCAAGTTGAATTTATTAAATGAAAAGAGATGATTTGCGGGAAAGGGGTTTAAGGATATAATTCACTTTTTATTACTCATGAGGGGAAACTTTGAGTTCAAGCGGCGTTATGGACCTCCCCGGCGTGAAACTTTTGACAATTCCGTGCCTGGAGGATCCTTGCCATGAAACTTTTGATAAGTTCCCACTACATGAGCATTTTCAGAAGGGTCATAATCCTGGTGTTCAATTTTATTTAGTGAAACCAATTTATGCAGGCGGAGTTGGGATTAGGGGTATATTTATAGGTTGTCACGTTTTTATTACTCGTGTTAAGAAACTGTGGCCCGAAAGCGCACGGTGTCAAAAATTGCAGTAATTTATAGTAAGACCGGATCGTTCACTGGAGGATGTGCGATAGAAGCAGGGCCCACGCCGTTTTACTAGATTTTCCATTCGTATTGCTCCAATCGGTTTGAAAAGTGATTAACATCTACTGACATGAATTTAAAATTAAACTACAAAAGTGTTTAAATCTATTCTACAAAGCTGATAAATTCTATTCTAGAAAGCGGGTATAGTTATTCTAAGAATGCGATAAATACTATCTATATAAGCAATGAAAATCTATTCTATGCTAATTAAGAAGCTGATTCACAGTGTGGACAGAAGGGACAGGAAAGAAAGAAAAATTGGACAAGATTTAGATAAGGCAATATTAAACTTCCATTTTTATACACAGATCTTTGCTTGGGATAATCCTGTCAGGTAGCTAGTTCTCATGCTCTCAGTACTGCGTTCCCTTTAACAGACAGGTACTTACAGTATAAGTATACATGTTCTAAGACCGCAAATTCTAAGATACCACAGATTTATAACTGCCCTGGCCTGGGTAGGTTACTTCATCTGTGGTGGATAAGCAACACCCAACAAATCATTTATTGACATGCCAAGTACTACTATCATTCTCCCATGTCACACCCAAAGATTCTAATCAAGCCCTGAACTATCCCTTAACTATCAATCCTAGTAGCAGTTACGCAACTCTCAATTCAACCGAGTGACCTCTAATGAAAGCATTTAAAAAGAAAGCAGTTAAAATTCTATCA
The DNA here is from genome assembly GCA_030278955.1 of Hygrophila difformis. NCBI lineage: Eukaryota > Viridiplantae > Streptophyta > Magnoliopsida > Lamiales > Acanthaceae > Hygrophila > Hygrophila difformis. The sequence continues at coordinate 21,897 of JAOANR010000208.1, forward strand.
CTCGGAGGTTTTGAAGGTCTGACCCTGGTAGTAAAAGACAGCTCCCCATCAGAATGACGGTGTATGGATCAAGAATTCCCGGATCTTGATGAACCGCTCGCAGTGTTCACTTCCTTCCGGGTGGTTATGAGATACAAACTAATGAAACGAACTAATAAATTAGTTCGTTCCGGATTCACTCACTCAGGACTCAAAAATAGGCTCTGGCGAGAGAGGGTAGCAGTTGAAAGAAAACTCATCCCTATCTTAGAAAATTTGCCAAGGCCTGGATGTTGTTCCTCTAAGATTATTTACTACACTATATTTGAGTCCAAGTGGACCCCATCTCGGTGTAATATTTAATCTCAGATTCCCAACAAACAGCAATTTTGGAAAATAATGAATCTGAAAACCATTCCCTAAACAGGTACTAGACTCTCAATTAAAATACAGATCCTTTCGGTCTAGGTGAGACCTAATCGCTGACTCTGCTTCTAATTTCCCAAAATCAACCCTTGACAGAATCTGAAATGGTCATAACTGAAGGATTTATCCCTTACTCAGATCCGGATTTTATAAAGGAGTTTTTGTTGGAAATTTAATATGCAATATCTGTTTGCAAATCTAGACTTCAATTGTCCAAGGGAAGGATCCCAAAATATTATAGACCACAATAGTACATAATATTATCATGCATAAGAATATATGGAAGTGTAAAATTAATCGACCCAAAATATAGAGGCGGGTCTAGACAGAGAGTGAAACACAAATATGAAGTGGTCGGGGGACCAAAGTAATGGCAGAGTAATCGGGTGGACTGTAAATATCTACTGTCCAATTTCCTAATGACTCGGATGGAGCGAATTTAGACAGATGAAACCCTAAAATGGCAGTGTCGCTACCAGTTGGGCCCCTACTGTCTGTGAATTCAGATAAAAACCTACATGCTTCCTTTCTGCAGTACTTATCAGCTAATGTTGACAGACATTAGCAGAGTTATACTGCAGGTTGGAATTTGGGTCTGGAAATTAAGATGAATAAAATAAAACTGTATCCGGATAGAAGTCAGTTGAGCAACTATTATAATCCGGATGGACGAACCGCCAAGGCTTCCACTGACTGCCATCCAGACCATGCAAAATAACACTTAGTAACTAATACCCAGAATACGAGCTAGTTATCCGTGAGGGAATACCCACCAACATTAGTCTGATGTATTCTTTACTAATTGTTACACACAATACGCAAAAGACAAAAGAAAATAAAATAAGATAAAGAAAAGAACTTGTATGAGCGACATTGGTTTCTCATGCAAGGTTATGGACGTAATCCATAATTGATAGCTTAAATAATCCCTCCTACCATAATTGATTACAGTCCGGATTATCTGTTTAAGGTATCACGATTTTGTTTATAGAAAAATGTTTTAATGGCAATTGAACAAAGGTCCTTTAATCACAACAATTAGTGATTTAATCATTGCTAATTATAATCAGTAATCATTAATAACTAGAGGGTTCAAATAATTAATGATGAAGATGGAGAATGGAAAATTGTGCACAGAAATGCTAATTACGACGCTAAACAGATATTACGACGCTATCCTGTGATAGCGCCGTGAGGACAGCGTCGTCATGGGTTGGTGTAAGAGATGAGAAAATACTGGGGTTAAAGGGATAGGTACGACGCTATACACTAAGCTACGACGCTATACTGGGATAGCGTCGTAGGTGTAGCGTTGTAGATAGTTTGAGAAATTGGGGAGGAAAGAATTTTGGAAAAAGAAGAAATGCTACGGCGCTAAACATTAAATGACGACGCTATCCAAGGATAGCGTCGTAAGGATAGTGCCGTAGGTTAGATTTTCAGAAGTGTTTGTGAAACTGGGGGGTACGACTCTAAACATTAAATGTCGACGCTATCCGAGGATAGCGTCGTGAGAATAGCGTCGTTGGTGGGTATTGTGAGAAGGAAGAAGTTTGGGGACCTACGACTCTAAACAAAAAATTACGACGCTATCTGAGGATAGCGTCGTTGGTTTAGTGCCACAGGGCAAATTTTGTTTAAGTCTGGGCAACTACGACGCTAAACCTCACCTACGACGCTATCCAAGGATAGCGCCGTAGGGCGGTTAGCGTCGTAGCTAGCCCAGATTCATGTTGTTGTTTGGGTGATGCAATCTCTGCGATTGCAAACCCTATTTTCAGGTTCATGGTTCATTAATGCAAGGACAGTAATGAAATAAGATGAAACAGTAAGCCAGAATGCATAAAAACATGATAAAACAAGCTAAAAGCATACACTCATGAACCACAAACCCAAATGAGGGTTTTCAACCATAAGAACATGCATAGGAACCCAAAAAGAAAAAAAAGGCAGAAGACGCACATAGCAAAAGAAAATAAAATGACCAAATGATCATTACAACAAAAATAAAGCAAGAAAATCCATGGAATCATTTCCATTTCATGTTTTTGGGATTCTTTAATGATTAACTTCCCATTTTTCATAAAATGGTTTGATAATACCCATCATTTGGGTATTTCAAACCTAAATAAGAGTTTACAAAACTGAAAATAAGTATAAAACTGGCTACACTAAACTGAAAGTCTTAAAAAAAAAAAATAACACTAATCTGTGCAACAATTAAGCTAAGCTAGGTACATAAAGTAAATAATACACAAAAATTAAAACTAACTACACTAACAAACCTACACTGTTCTCTAGAACTCTAGTTGCCTTCAAGTGTGGAATGTTATGAGGTGACAAGACCAGGGAGTCAACACCTCTATATATAGGCGAGAAACCCTAGGCCCATGGGCCCCCAGGCCTTGAAATTTGAATTCTGGCAAGGCTTACGACGCTATAGGTGCATTACGGTGCTATCCTACTACGGCGCTATAGGTCTAGCGTCGTAGTCTTCCATCCCGAAGACACTCTTTGTTTCTGAATGGACAGCCTACGACGCTATCCTTGACTGCGGCGCTATACTCGACTACGGCGCTATCCATGCTTAGCGCCGTCCACTCTTCTTCAGATGTCAGCTTTGGTTTCCTCCTACGGCGCTAGACCAAGCTACGGCGCTATCCACGTTTAGCGTCGTAGTTGTGTCTAGCGTCGTAATT
>JAOANR010000209.1:0-25000 GCA_030278955.1 Hygrophila difformis
ACACCTCCCTAGCAAGACACGGTTTCTCCGAGCTCACTAAAGAGATGCAAGGCTATGGTTTTTCAGAATTTAAAATATTCAAACAGCCATTCATATATAATTTAAAGATAATACATCAAAATTGCAGCGGAATTTAAATATAGGGCCAACATGGCCAAAACACGGGTTAAACAGGCCCGTTCATGCAAGTCGTATTAAATGCAGGGATTTAAAATAAAGATTTCCCCTAATGTTCCCATGTATGCATATGACGATGCATATTCTTCGTACTCTGTAAGAAAAAGGAGATATATGGTTTGGGTCAGCAAAAACGCGCTGAGTAAGTTAACACATAGCATGGGTTAGGGGTTTCAAAGCCTTTAATTAAATTTAATAAAAACATTTCAACAAAAGTATCATTTAGCCGGTGATCCGGTGGCCGCAGCCAATTTCAAAAATATCACTTCTCAAAATATTTTTCGTTTCTTTTATAGTTCACCATTCACCAGGGCTCTTGTGACCGCAATCCTCATAATCAATATTTATAATTAACCATTCGCCAGGGCTCTTATGTCCACTGGCCGTTCGCTTGGGCTCTTATGTCCACAAGCCGTTTGGTCGACCATTCGCTAGGGCTCTTATGTCCACTAGCCGTTCGCTTGGGCTCTTATGTCCACAAGCCGTCTGGCCCATATTGATAATTTCAAACTTGGTCGCAAATCCCCAATGTTTCAAAAGAATTCTTTTACAGAAAATGTTTTTATTTGGTGTAACGGGATTTTTCAAAAATATAGCTTTATCGTAATTCCAACGTCTCGATCGTTGTTTAAAAGATTTCAAAAATCGATCGATGTCACAGTTTGCGCCTTTTTGGTTTAAAAATCCATTTCTTAGGCGATTGATCTGAAATTTGTACAGCATCTCAAAAACATCCCAACGAACAACTTTCGTGCTTTAAGTTTTTCGGAAAAACGATGGGAAGCATGTCAAAAATCGAGTTTTCGACTCAAACGAAAAGCTGTCAGGATTCAGGTTTGACACCTTTCAAAGATTTGACTTTTTGACATATCAAATTGACTTCAAAAATTCTGAAATTTTACAGAGACATACTAGACTTGATTTCCAACAACTTTTGTTTAGATCATGAGGATTGGTTCGAGCTAGAAGTGATAGGAATAAGCTCCTCAAGATTGGATATGAAATCTGTCAAGGTTCTTGACATCGGTTCTAACGCAGATCGGATCGGCTCGAGTTTGGAGGTTCAAATCTCAATGAAAAATTCTAAAAACTTACAGTAGTATTCCAAACTCATAGATCTACAATTCTTATGTTCAACTCCAATCCTAGATCGGTCTAGATCTAAGGTAAAAATAACCAACAAGTTCGAACGAAAATTCTGTCAAGGATTCTAAGATCCAGATTTGATACTCTTCGGTTTTGGGTTGGTTTCAGGTTTCAAAACAATATGAAAAATTATGAAATTTTTACAGAAGCTAGACCAAAGCCTTAGCAACACTTTTCATGTTTTGAGTTTTGTTGTTTGAGCAGCTTTAGAGGTTCGAAAAATTCATACAAAAACGCTGCGCCGGGGGTTTTTCTTGTTGACAGATTTTAGAGTTTCTAAATCTCTATGTTTGGTTGCATTTTAAGTCACCCAAAACCATAGTAAGGTTAACTTACAGTGGGGATGATGTCTAGGAAGTCACGGGGTCGTCCGGAATCCACGGGATGTCACGAACGAATCTCTTCCACCCGATTTATTCTTCCCTTGGCTCCGATTTGTGTTTGAATACGAAGATTCGTAAGTTAGGATGATGTTTATGATCTTAAAATCATAAGGAAACTTGAATAACATCTTACCAACAATCCAAAGCCTGCAATCCTTGATCTACACACTTCCTCGGTCGGATTTGGTTGCCGGAAAGTCCGCCGGAAGGGTGTTTGGCTTTGGGAGAGTTTGGGAGAGTTTTGGAGGAAACTTGGGGTGTTGATGACTGAAAATGGGGTGTTAGGGACAGCTAATAACGTCCAAAAGATGCCTCCCCCGTGATCAAGCAAGAATCCCGCGTTGGGACCCGAAAATTGGCGAGAAAGTCGCCAAAACGCGACAAAACGTCGCTGCTGTCAGGACGGCGCGGGGTTGGCGCGGTTTTTAGCCAAACCCAGCGCCAAGTGCGCGCCACTCTCGCCTGGACTTCGGTCCGGGCGGGGTCGTGCGATCCGTCGTGCTTTTCCTCCTCTCTTTCGGACTTCTGTCCTCCTACGTTTTCGGGCTTGATTTTTCGGGTCATCCTCGGGTCATAAATTCTTATCTTAAGTTTATCTTGACTCAAATGAATTTCATGTTTGAGATCTTAAGTCCGTCGGTCTCGGGTTCGTCGGCTTCCAATTCGTCGTCTTTTGATTCCCGTGCAATAACTTGTTTCGTTAAATTTCTTCCAACTTCACGGGTTCTTGGAACTAAAATTCTTTTCCTTCATAGACTTAACTCCAATTATTTTTACTCAATTCATGGAATGTCTTCGGGCTTCCTTTCCCTCTTTTATTCCATTTTGAATTTAAATCTATCGGCGTTTCATTTCCGAGCAATAAATTATTGTGATAAATTATTTTCTTCTTCTCGGATATATTTCGACATTGATAGGAATAAATTTTATTCCCTTGGACGTTGATAAAAATTCGGGGTATTACATCCTCCCCCCCTTAAGAATCAACTTCGTCCTCGAAGTTGTGCTTCGGCTTTTCTCGCGCGAAGAGTTAGGGTTCTTTTGTTTACTTGGGATACAAACTATTCGGGTTTCAAAAATAAATGCTTATGCATCCTTACGGGGTATTACATCCTCCCCCCCTTAAGATTACAGTTATGTCCCCATAACTGCCTATGTATTATTCACAACCATGTTCGGGTATCATCGCATATGATCCTTCCTCAGTATTCTTCTAGGTGTCATTCTAGAAGCACGCGAAGATGAGTTTCTAAGTGATCAAGATCTAGGACTAAGGCAAAGTTAGTCTTAAGTTGGCGCTCCTAAGTCAAGATCATGTCAAGTTCTAAGGTAGGAGTGTTTCTTATTACCGATAATTCACATAAAAAGGGTTAGTGTCAATATTTATGTATGCATATGCATATGTGATCCCCCAATAAAAAAAATTTTATGCATGCATTTATTTATCCATGGGTTTTAAAAATAAATTTATTCCATGGATAGATTAAAATAAGGATAAAAAGGTTTGGGCCACTATATCGGGCCGAAAGAAATAAATTATTTGGGCTTTAAATAAAAACAAGGTTATTGGGCCAAAATAATTTCTTGGGCTTCTAAAAAAAAATTTTGGGCTAAAAATTTGGGCTTTAACTTCAAAATAATAATTTGGCTCTTTAAAATATATTACTAGTTTAGAAGTAATAACTTTAAAAATAATGATACTTGAAAATAATAGTTTAAAAATATTACGGGCTCTTTAAAATAGTAGTTTTTAAAATATTCCGGGCTCTGATACCAACTTTGGTATCAGATATTTTCTTTAAAATAAATAGCTTTAAAATAGTCTGGGCTCTGATACCAACTTGTAACACCCCGGTTTTGGTAACCCAGGCCGGGATGCCACCGCCACACCTCCCTAGCAAGACACGGTTTCTCCGAGCTCACTAAAGAGATGCAAGGCTATGGTTTTTCAGAATTTAAAATATTCAAACAGCCCATTCATATATAATTTAAAGATAATACATCAAAGTTGCAGCGGAATTGAAATATAGGGCCAACATGGCCAAAACACGGGTTAAACAGGCCCGTTCATGCAAGTCGTATTAAATGCAGGGATTTAAAATAAAGATTTCCCCTAATGTTCCCATGTATGCATATGACGATGCATATTCTTCGTACTCTGTAAGAAAAAGGAGATATATGGTTTGGGTCAGCAAAAACGCGCTGAGTAAGTTAACACATAGCATGGGTTAGGGGTTTCAAAGCCTTTAATTAAATTTAATAAAAACATTTCAACAAAAGTATCATTTAGCCGGTGATCCGGCGGCCGCAGCCAATTTCAAAAATATCACTTCTCAAAATATTTTTCGTTTCTTTTATAGTTCACCATTCACCAGGGCTCTTGTGACCGCAATCCTCATAATCAATATTTATAATTAACCATTCGCCAGGGCTCTTATGTCCACTGGCCGTTCGCTTGGGCTCTTATGTCCACAAGCCGTTTGGTCGACCATTCGCTAGGGCTCTTATGTCCACTAGCCGTTCGCTTGGGCTCTTATGTCCACAAGCCGTCTGGCCCATATTGATAATTTCAAACTTTGTCGCAAATCCCCAATGTTTCAAAAGAATTCTTTTACAGAAAATGTTTTTATTTGGTGTAACGGGATTTTTCAAAAATATAGCTTTATCGTAATTCCAACGTCTCGATCGTTGTTTAAAAGATTTCAAAAATCGATCGATGTCACAGTTTGCGCCTTTTTGGTTTAAAAATCCATTTCTTAGGCGATTGATCTGAAATTTGTACAGCATCTCAAAAACATCCCAACGAACAACTTTCGTGCTTTAAGTTTTTCGGAAAAACGATGGGAAGCATGTCAAAAATCGAGTTTTCGACTCAAACGAAAAGCTGTCAGGATTCAGGTTTGACACCTTTCAAAGATTTGACTTTTTGACATATCAAATTGACTTCAAAAATTCTGAAATTTTACAGAGACATACTAGACTTGATTTCCAACAACTTTTGTTTAGATCATGAGGATTGGTTCGAGCTAGAAGTGATAGGAATAAGCTCCTCAAGATTGGATATGAAATCTGTCAAGGTTCTTGACATCGGTTCTAACGCAGATCGGATCGGCTCGAGTTTGGAGGTTCAAATCTCAATGAAAAATTCTAAAAACTTACAGTAGTATTCCAAACTCATAGATCTACAATTCTTATGTTCAACTCCAATCCTAGATCGGTCTAGATCTAAGGTAAAAATAACCAACAAGTTCGAACGAAAATTCTGTCAAGGATTCTAAGATCCAAATTTGATACTCTTCGGTTTTGGGTTGGTTTCAGGTTTCAAAACAATATGAAAAATTATGAAATTTTTACAGAAGCTAGACCAAAGCCTTAGCAACACTTTTCATGTTTTGAGTTTTGTTGTTTGAGCAGCTTTAGAGGTTCGAAAAATTCATACAAAAACGCTGCGCCGGGGGTTTTTCTTGTTGACAGATTTTAGAGTTTCTAAATCTCTATGTTTGGTTGCATTTTAAGTCACCCAAAACCATAGTAAGGTTAACTTACAGTGGGGATGATGTCTAGGAAGTCACGGGGTCATCCAGAATCCACGGGATGTCACGAACGAATCTCTTCCACCCGATTTATTCTTCCCTTGGCTCCGATTTGTGTTTGAATACGAAGATTCGTAAGTTAGGATGATGTTTATGATCTTAAAATCATAAGGAAACTTGAATAACATCTTACCAACAATCCAAAGCCTGCAATCCTTGATCTACACACTTCCTCGGTCGGATTTGGTTGCCGGAAAGTCGCCGGAAAGTCCGCCGGAAGGGTGTTTGGCTTTGGGAGAGTTTGGGAGAGTTTTGGAGGAAACTTGGGGTGTTGATGACTGAAAATGGGGTGTTAGGGACAGCTAATAACGTCCAAAAGATGCCTCCCCCGTGATCAAGCAAGAATCCCGCGTTGGGACCCGAAAATTGGCGAGAAAGTCGCCAAAACGCGACAAAACGTCGCTGCTGTCAGGACGGCGCGGGGTTGGCGCGGTTTTTAGCCAAACCCAGCGCCAAGTGCGCGCCACTCTCGCCTGGACTTCGGTCCGGGCGGGGTCGTGCGATCCGTCGTGCTTTTCCTCCTCTCTTTCGGACTTCTGTCCTCCTACGTTTTCGGGCTTGATTTTTCGGGTCATCCTCGGGTCATAAATTCTTATCTTAAGTTTATCTTGACTCAAATGAATTTCATGTTTGAGATCTTAAGTCCGTCGGTCTCGGGTTCGTCGGCTTCCAATTCGTCGTCTTTTGATTCCCGTGCAATAACTTGTTTCGTTAAATTTCTTCCAACTTCACGGGTTCTTGGAACTAAAATTCTTTTCCTTCATAGACTTAACTCCAATTATTTTTACTCAATTCATGGAATGTCTTCGGGCTTCCTTTCCCTCTTTTATTCCATTTTGAATTTAAATCTATCGGCGTTTCATTTCCGAGCAATAAATTATTGTGATAAATTATTTTCTTCTTCTCGGATATATTTCGACATTGATAGGAATAAATTTTATTCCCTTGGACGTTGATAAAAATTCGGGGTATTACACGTACCATCTTCGAAATTCATCAATTAAATTTATTAATGAAATATCAATGTCACTGTTCATTGTCGGATCCCAACTCATTCTGATCCATATGTTGTTGATTGTATTTTGTATGTATGTTTTTAGACCCTATAAATGTAAAATTTTAATTAGAGTCTTCTCAAATTGTACGCAAAAGAATTGAACGTCGTTAAAAATAAGAAGAAAAAGAAGTTAAAGCTAATTGATGCAAAACAAAATACAAATCAATTTTGTGTTCAACATGTTAGGGCAAAGTTCAAAGACAAATTAATTAGTTCATTAAATGGTGCGGGAATTTCTCCTGGTTAGCTAGGTTTTTAGTGAGCATTAATTCCCCTATATATATATGTTTCTTTCTTTAATTTTGTTGCAAGGTTAGTTTAGAGGCTTTGATTGTCCTTTTCATGTCTGGTATTCCTTGACATTATGTAAACCCTGACATATAATTTTGGACTGTGGACACCCAGCAACATCATGATGGCTTTCTGTACCTCTTGTTCAAATTTTAGTTGAAAAAAATAAAATACTGATTCAAATAAAGTAGGTTAATTTAATCTTTGTAAGACAAAGAAATCCATGCTTCCTTTTAATATCATCACCATCAATTAGTTGGATTGTTTCATTAAATAATTATTAAGTGAAAATTTTTATACATAATGTCGAACATATAAAAGAGCAACTAACTTAAAAATGAAATGATTATTTAGAGACCATTTCTTTTTTCCCCGTCCTTTTGGTCAATGGCATGAAATTTCTCCCTCAAATTATCAGTACATATGTGTGCCATGATGTAAGTATTTATTATCATCCCATATAAATAATCAATGACCACATCAACATTCACTTTAACTGTTCACCAAAAAAAAACATTCACTACTTTACCTTAATTAAGATTTTAATTTCGTGTTTTCCATATATAGCTCAATTAGATTAATCTTTTAGATCAAATTACCCATGCGCGGACCAAACGCAGTTGACTTGAGTGGTATGCAGAATTTTACTTTGGGAGAGACAACCCTTTCAATGCATACTCGATTTTCGTGGGCTTGGTCTTGGGCTCAATGAGACCTAGAGATACCCTGGAATTACCTAAAAATTACCGGTACGCGGTACACACGCGTTGGAAGATAAAAATATTTTTTTTGATATTTGAATTTCAAAATTGAACTTTTTCTTTTAATATATTTTTTTAAAAAAAATGCTAATTATTCAAATCATGAGGATAGCTAGGTGATCAGACCACAATATACTTAGCTTGGTGTGAAACATCGAAGACATTATCCTCAATACTTGGGGGAAAAGTGTGTACCTAATACTGTAGATTTTGATATCTCTCACACACAAGACACTTTACACTTTTGATATCTAAAAACGATAACCAACAGCGGAGAGTTGTTTAGCTAAAGCTTGCTTTGTATTTCTTGCTTTGCTTCGCTCTGAGAATTACAACAATCGAAATACCTATTTATAGAAATGAAAACATATAACAGACAACGAACATATGCTAAACTGTTCTTGCGGTGGCTTCAATACTTTCGGCGCCGTAGATGAGAAATCAACTCGGATGGCGCCGTACTATTACTTTGATGGCTTCAACAAATACGGCATTTGACGTTTATGCCGTTTTCCAACAAATACCACTACTAACTATATATATGTCCATGCAACACAATAGTGGTGTACAAATAATTCCTCTATATATAGATACAAAACACAGTCCTGCACTTTGCTCCAACGTAACCTTAATTATTACATCCATTCCACTAATCCCACTGATGATCAAACCAAGCATGGGAAGATCTCCAAGCAGAAACCCTAGTGATGAAATTGAGGGCTTAAAGAAAGGGCCATGGTCCTCGGAAGAAGATCAATGTCTAATTGATTACATCCACAAACATGGCACTGCAAACTGGCAATTGCTCCCAAAAAAAGCCGGCCTCAACCGCTGCGGCAAAAGCTGTCGACTCCGGTGGACCAACTATCTCCGCCCGGACATCAAACGTGGCAACTTCTCGCCTGAGGAGGAACAAACGATTATCGACCTCCATTCCTCTCTTGGCAACAAGTATTAATATTTTTTTGCTAGTACATTAAATTCAATTCAACTTTGACCATTGATATTTTAAGATATAGCTCATATAATAAGCCCGCCGGAGGAGGAGGTTATATAGTAGTACTATATATGAATAATCTTTCTGTTGATCTCCTTGCAGGTGGTCCATGATTGCTAAGCGGCTTCCTGGCCGGACAGACAATGAAATCAAGAATTTCTGGAACACGCGCCTCCGGAAGAAGAAGCTCCTCCTCCTCAGCTCCAGCTGGATCGATCCCAACACCCACCTGCAGCCCATCCCCGATTCCTCCTTGCTTCCCGGAAACCTAATTCCTAATAATCCCCTGGAAACCTTGGCCAAGATTCAGCTAGTTCATAACATGTTACAAATGCTCACCCATTTTCACATGAGGCCTCATCAGGATGCAGCTCTGTGGAGCCCCCTCCACCAGCCGCCTGTCAACATCCATCATCAGCCTGTCTTGAACAGCAGCCTGCTAGGAATGCCCCTGGAATTCGACGCTGACCGGAATACAGGGTCGTCGTCAATGAACAATTCCACCATAGATAGCTCCCAACAGTACTCGCTTCGTCCGGCTGAAATTTCCAGGGAGGAGCAAGTGGTGTTGGTCTCATCAGAGAGCAGTACTGTGGGCAGTGATGATTCGTTCTGGAGGGATATTCTGGTTCACTCTTTTCTTGATCCATTGGATAATGATGAGACACAATCTGAAAAATTTATTTCTTATTGAATTGGATATTCTTCATATATATATGTACTCCATGGCTGCACACGCCGGTTTCATGTGTGTGGACGTTTTTTGGTATATATATTCTTCATCTTCAATTAATTAATTCCCCTTCATCTTGATTTACTTTTAATTTTTAGTATTTTTTTTTTCATATTTATTGATGCTTATTACTTTAGGTTTTGAGAGTCTTTCGTACTTAATTTTGATTAGGTTCCTACCCACCCGGCCCCTTACTTTAGAAAAAATACATATATGTAGATATCATGCAACTATTACTATTATTATTTATAGTGGTGGTTGATTTAATTTAGGTCTTATGGAGTACTACGTACTATAATTCATTTCATTTCAGTTTGTAAAACGAACAAGCTAATTAAGGGCCGGGCTGATGATAACTAACTCATAGACTACTTATAATTATTATAACATGAATTATCTCTGAATATGCACTTCTATTCCCTTTATCAATTCCTACTAATTTTGTATCAGCTTGAGTCCATTAGTTATTAATTAGATGATCGAGCCCATCCAAATTAACCAAATTAAATGTCCTCTTGTCGTCGTCTAGGGCGATCGATCTGTCTTGATCTAATAAGCCATTGGGGGTTTAAATATAAATGCTATAGCAAGTTCATAGTGGCCAAATAATAATGTTACCACTTTGTACGTGGGGCTTAATTAGCTTGGGATAACAGCAAAATAATGAGTTAACATTATTATGAAACGTATTGTGGCCATTAGGCGCACGTACGTTACATTATTGTGGTACGGTGAAGCCTTTAGTTAATAGAGTGATGACAGAGTTAATTATTAATATCCCATCATACAAATTAAATTAAATTAATAAAGGCTGTTTTATCTGTAGATCAATTATCCATCAACTCGTGAAGCAATAGGGAAAATTGGCATGTCTGCACTAGCTAGCTAGCTAGATGAACAATGCACACAAGAATTGACGACAGACCAACTAATAATTTAAGGGGTCTTAGAGATTGTTGTTTCCTAACTTTTGAACTGAATAGTTTGGAGACAAATAATACTTCTACATCAGTAGTGTATGAACTATATATGTATTCAGTTCCCTAGCTAACGACAAACAACTCTACTTTAGAAAATTGCCTTGCATGGTGACTGACCTATATATGGAGGGCAAAAAGAGTACCCACTCTTTTAAGAAGAGATAGATATGTGGAAATGGAAAAGCTCACGAGATCATGCGTCATACTAGCTCATCATTAATTCATGATTATGCATTTACGTACTAAATTACTAGTACTATATATAGTCGTTTGCCATATGTTTTAATTTATCCATTAAACTCTGTCTAAAGCAATTCTAATATCAGTCTAATTTTAATGGAACCGGTTAGCATGCTTCAAAGTTCTTTTTGAAGCACATGCTTCAATATGATAACATTCAGCACACAATGTGATATTTTGTATTTTTATTATAAAGATTCCATAATTAAGTAAAATTTTATTAAGGTAATGACATATTCTCTTACCATCACATGTAACCGACTAATTTGGAAAATTAATACATTCCAAAATTTAATTAATGAGTACTATTATTCACTTTCTAAATGAGGATTGTGCAAAAATATGAAAAACCCTAGCTAATTGTTGTCCATCCCTAATGATCTTCCGGCCCACCCAAATGTTGTGCTAATTTGTGTGGAAAAAATTACAAGCATGATTTCTCCAGAACACATGATAGTGTTATTAGTTGTGTGTGCTAATATTCTCTGTTAGTAATGATGAGTTTATTTATGTTATGTGCTATTAATTTATGTTCTTTTAATTTTTAGTTTAACATATAAATCGAAATTATAATTGTAATTTGTGTTAACTTATTCATTGTGGATATTTTATTTGTAATTGATGCTGATTTTAATTGTGTACTACGCTAATTTTATTATAACATGTACTTACTTATTTTATATGTGATGAATATATTATTAATTGGTGCTGATTTTAGAGGCACTACAAGAAAATTTGGCTCCACCGACCGAAACCACCGACCGAAAAGGGACGGGTAGCCAGCACCGACCGGTGCACCGACCGCATATTGCGGTCGGTGCAAAAAGAGCCGTTATGGGGCCCGTTGGTAAGCCACGACCGGGCCACCGACCGACTAGGAATTCGGTCGGTGGCACCGACCGCCCCGCCGACCGCAATTTGCGGTCGGTGGCCTAGGGTAAAAACCCCCAAATCGGGGTAAACAGAGGCGCCGCAGCCCCATTTCTTCTCCCCCTCCATTTTTACTCCCCCACCCGTTTTCACTCCTTCCGCCGACCACCGCCCACACGACCACCGCCGGCGACCATCTCCCCCCCCCATTCGAGCGCCGACAGCCGGCGACGACTCGAAGAACTTCGACCGAGTCTGTCCCTGCGCATCGAGGAGCTTCGAGCGGAAGCTTCCCCGCCGACCACCCCCTCCCCCGCCGCTGCGACCACCGCCGCATCCCTCAGCATCGCCGACGTCCTGCCGGAGCGCCCTCTGCCGAGCACCGCCGCATCCCTCAGCATCGCCGACGTCCTGCCGCCTGCCGGAGAGCCCTCATCCGAGCACCGCCGCCACGTCCGCCACTCTCCTTCCCTCTCGAGCACTCGATTGAGGTAATCGATTGTAACATTTATGCTCTTATTACAATTTTCATTCGATTATGTGATTTTTGATTTTGCTCACATTAGTGTGTTTTTGGAATTGTATTTCCTTGTTCTTTGAATGTCATTGGCATAGGGATAGCTTAAAATGCATATAGATTCCTTGTTCTTTGGGATTATCCTTAGCAAAAGTTGTGAAAAATAAATAAAAAAAAAAAAAAAATTTGTTAAAGAAAAGCTGGCAGCCCATGTTTAATATTGTTATTGGAATGAAAATTTAGATATCGTAAATTTTGGGCACATAATCACGATCCTTGCGTCGAATAGATGACATTTCATATATGATATGCGAAATTCGGAGTTATTATGATATAGTTATGTCATTTTGAAGTTTATGGCTTATTAACTATTGAAATTGGCGTATTGGATTTGAATTTAGCGATGTAGAATGATTTTGGTTTCGTATTGGATTTAATATTGGATTTTGAATTAATCAATTTTGATGTTGTATTCTATGTTATATATGGTGTGGTAATGTTATTCCTTTTTTTTAATATCGTATAGAACTCGAATCATATTTACATATAGTGTTGAACTTTAAGTATTGTTGTTGTTCATTTCCTAAACAATACGTAGTGGAGATTACACATTATTATTTTTTTTCTTATTTGGTTTATTATCCCATACTTTAATTGATGATATATAAATAATATTAATATCAACAATTAGATCTTAGTGCAACAACACATAAAAAAAGATTCAACAATACTGGAAGAAAGACACTTTCAACTGCTAAATGAATTTTATTATTTCCACTATAATCGTGGGTATACATTACATTATTAAGGGTCCCTTAAAGCAACAACATTTGGTTACATTTCTTTATTGTATCAATAAGTAAATAATAATAATTTTTTTTTTACATTTAATAACTTTCAACAGCTTTAGTAATTGATTAAATTATATGAGCACCTTATTAAAACATATTTAATCACATGACAATTTTTAAAGCCCTACAAAATTAGAAATTATAGAATTAGTTCACTTCGATTACAAATTGATGTGGTTAATAATTCCTACATAAATAAACCATATTTTATACATGTACTACTACAAAATAACAATTTTGTTTATTGACTTTAATTTCTGTCCATATGCACATTTTTTTTGGGATGATCATACCAAAATAACATTTGAGATTACACATTATTATTTTTTTTCTTATTTGGTTTATATGGGATTGAATAATTTGGTAGTTTGCCCAAACCACAAGTGGTGTGTTTGTTTTGGAGATTGAACAAATTAGATTGAACAAAATGTATAAGGATTGAATTCAAGAATTGGAGATTGTGTCCTATTGAAGTTTACTTGTTATTATTTTTAAAAATTGGTGTGTAGGAGTTGATTGTGGGTCTTTGCTTGTGTCCTAAGAGTGGCTTACATTTAATTTATTTTGTTTTTGTTCCTCTTTTTAACTTTATTAAATTTCATATTATCAGACACATTTGGGATCTTAGTTGGATAGCTGTACACAACTCACCGGGCGATTCTCTTGTGATCTCTTCAATAACAAGGTAATATATTTTGATATTATTATATATTAATTAGATCTATAAGGCTTAAATTAACTAAGCTTTCTATTTATTATACTAATTTATTGATGCATAAGTAGTTTTCATACTGTAAAAGTAGTTTAAAATTAACTAACCAAATATTGTATAGGATTAATGCAAAAGTAGTTTAAATTCTTTCAAATGTGTGGATACGGTGAATGGATGCGGTAGGATTATTGGTGCACTTGTTGATTTGGTTATTGATTTGGTAGCATACTGAAAAAGGTTTACTTGTGATATTAAAAAATTAAATGTGGGCAAACTAAATGAACACAATGTATTGATGAAAATTAGTTCCCTTTAGTGGCATCCTTGCCATATTTGTAGGTGATGGACCGTAGTTGGATGTACCGTGGTCGTCGTGAAATTGGAGTTGTCACATCATAATTTATAGGAGGAGTTGAATCTTTCTTGCGTATGTCTCATCGAAACCCAAATGTCGATAGGGCCCAGGGAAAATTAAGGTGTCCGTGTAGGCAATGTAAGAATAAATGTTATCAAACTGACAATGACATCAAGTATCATCTACAAGCACATGGATTTGTCCCTAACTACGAAAGGTGGACGTGTCACGGAGAGCCACACCAATTTAGTCGGTATAACGATGCTGATGATGTTGACACTTCGTCTGTGAATGCTCCTGTGAATGATTACATTCAAATGGTGTGCGAAGGAATGGGATTTGGTATTCCCGACAGTACTCCACGCACTCCGGATGATGAACAGAGGCAACCTGAGGAACCCAATGCAGAAGAGAAGTTGTTCTACAGTATGTTAGAGGCCGCAGACAAAGACTTGTGGCCGGGCTGCAAGAAAATGACCCTGCTATCAACAGTTGCAAGGTTGTTAAATATCAAAGCCGAACACAACTTATCAGAGAGGTGCTTCGATACCTTATGCCAACTCATCCTTGATACACTCCCTGATGATAATGCTATGATTAAGAACTTTTACGAGGCAAAGAAACTACTTGAGGGATTGGGGTTGCCTGTTCAAAAAATCGACTGTTGTGTGAAGGGGTGTATGCTGTTTTGGCGCGAAGAAGCGACTTTAGATAGATGTAAGTTTTGTGACGAGCCTCGGTACAGGGAAACGAATTCTAATTCACGGATTGGACGGAAGTACATGTTTTATTTCCCACTTAAAAACAGATTAAAAAGGTTGTATGCATCGGAGGCAACGGCGGAGCACATGTCTTGGCATATCGGACATACGCATGGGTCGTCTGGGGAGATGTGTCATCCATGCGATTCGAAGGCATGGAAACATTTTGACACATGTCATCCAGAATTTGGTGCTGAGGGACGGAATGTGCGATTAGGCTTATGTACGGATGGTTTCCAACCATTCGGTCAGTCAGGCTCTCAGTACTCATGTTGGCCAGTGATTTTAACTCCTTACAATCTGCCTCCCGACATGTGTATGAAGGATGAATACATGTTCTTGACATGCATTATTCCCGGGAAGTCAAGTCCCAAGCAGGGGATTGATGTCTATTTACAGCCCTTAGTTGCCGAGCTGTTGGAGTTATGGGAGGTTGGGGTCACAACATACGACAGATTTTCAAAACAAAACTTTCAGATGAAGGCGGCCTTAATGTGGACCATTGGAGATTTTCCTGCATATGCTATGTTGTCAGGTTGGAGCACATATGGAAAGACTGCATGCCCGGTATGTATGGACGAAACTGAATCTACTAGGCTTAAAGAGGGTGGCAAACAGTCGTGGTTTGATACTCACAGGAGATTCCTTCCTTCAGATCATATCTTTCGAGTTGATAAGGCTAAATTCAAGAATGATCGTGAGGAACACGGTTTGCCACCAAGGTATAAGAGCGGCGAAGAAGTGTTGGAAGAAATAGAACGGCTTGGCCTACGTCGTGTCACAGAATTAGGAGCAGATGTGGAGAATTCATTAATCAGTAAGACGTGCGGGTGGAAAAAACGGAGCATTTTTTGGGATCTACCTTATTGGAAAACAAATTTGATACGTCACAATTTGGATGTCATGCACATTGAGAAGAATGTGTTTGAAAATGTTTTCAACACTGTCATGGACGTTCAGGGGAAGACAAAGGACAATGCCAAGGCACGCGAGGACATTGTGACCTTGTGTAACAGGCCTGAATTGCATAGGGATACTCGTACGGGCAGATATCCAAAAGCAGTGTATACAATGGACAAGGAGAAGCGAGATACATTCTTGAAATGGGTTGGAGGGTTAAAATTTCCTGACGGTTGTGTGTCAAACCTGGGCAGATGTATAGACATGAACAAACATAGAATGTTTGGTATGAAAAGCCATGACTGCCATATTTTCTTACAACGTCTTCTACCAGTTGGATGGTGTGAGCTACTTCCGAAGAGTGTGTGGGAACCAATAACAGAATTGAGCAACGTTTTTCGGGCCTTGACTGCGAAGACAATCAAAGTTGCAGATGTGGAGAAGTTAGCGATAGACATTCCAATTGTTATATGTAAGTTGGAGACTATCTTCCCACCTGCATTCTTTGACTGTATGGAACATCTACCTGTGCACCTACCTTACGAAGCTAGTCTTGCCGGTCCTGTTCAGTTCAGATGGATGTACCCCTATGAAAGGTAAATTTAATATCATTATGTCTTTACTTACGTGAAAAAAACAACTTTAGTTTCCTTTTCATAGACATGAACATAATTTCGTTGAATAATCTCTTATAGATACTTGAATCGATTGAAGAGAACGGTGCGCAACAAGGCACATGTTGAGGGTAGTATTTGCAACACATATATGGTCCGGGAGGCGTCGATTTTTTGTTCTCATTACTTTGAGAAGCATGTTTTCACTCGTGAGAGAAATGTGCCGAGAAATGATGACGGTGGCATAATTCCTTACGACGAAGTCCTTCCTAGTGTATTCAAACATGCGGGACGTGCACAAGGAAAGTCAATGAAGAGGCGTTTGTCCGAACAAGAGTTGATAGCCATACACAAATACCTCCTTTTAAATTGCAGAGAGATCGAGCCGTATTTAGAGTAAGTGTACTTCAATCCTTTCGAATCATGTTCATGTATGTAATACCGTTCTACTGATCAATGTCGATATTTAATATAGGAAATTCTCGGAGCAATTGCAAGAAGAACGCGGGGAAATAACTGAGACAGAAATTTGGGAAGCTATATCGGACGGTTTTGCTAGGTGGTTTGAGACCTATGTTGTGGATAATCCACCTGAAAATCCATGTATGCGTCACGTAGCACAAGGCCCACTTCCCATTTGTACATCATATCCTATGTACTTTGTAAATGGGATGAAATTTCACACAGAGTCCCATGGCAGACATAGAACGACTTACAACAGTGGTGTTTGCATAACCTCGACTGAGCATGGAGACTACTATGGCATCATCGAAGAGATTTTAGTCGTAGAGTATCCTGCACTGCCTATGAAGCAAACTACATTCTTCAAATGTAGATGGTTCGATCCGCGTGAAGGGATTGGGACGCGAACTCATACAAACTACAAGCTTGTAGAAATCAACCTCTCTAAGTCATTGAATGTCTACGAACCTTTCATCTATGCTATTCAAGCGGAACAGGTGTGCTATGTATCCTTCCCCACCACAAGACAAATTGCGAGCAGGAATGAGTGGGTAGCTGTGTATAAGGTCAAACCTAGAGGTGTAATAACCGTGAAACCCGGGGAAGAACCTACTGATGCATTCCAAGTTGATGTTCCAGAGCAACTTGGTATCGAAAATTCCAATATAACGTCCAGACGAGAGCGACTAACAGACGATATCGTCGAATACGTTGATCTTCAGCCGGATGAGCATAGCAGTTCAGAATCCTCGATGGACACTAGTTCTCATTCAGATGAGACTGATACGGATGATCCTTCACAGGATACTTCGGATGATGATTTCGAAGCTTGAAATGTGGTTAACTTGTTACAGCTTGTACAAAATATTCTAAATTACATTCTATATTGAAATTCATTGCACATTCTAATTTTATCGTCTTTAACTTTACAGATGTCCGACCGTAGGGGTGGCTCGTCGTCGAGTTCAGCAGGTGGGTCAGGGTCCCAGAGAGGCCGCCCGCGACATATCTTCTCAGGTTCACAGCTCGCGGAAGCTTGTAGGCGGGCGTCACAGGCATTTAGACGTCAGGTTGCAGGTATTCAAAAAAATAAAACCCAAATGAGGCTAAATTCAAGGTTCTTAATGTATATTCTTGAGCTCAAGTTACATTCTTTCCATTAATGATGTTTGAACACCAGGTGCTACATCCAGCCCGGAGGAGCAACCACTTGATACACCTGACACTTCTACTGCTGTTCCAGAGACACCCCCCCCTCATACTCCAGGTACAAAGTATAATATATCATGTTTACTTACGTTCAACAAAAATCAAATTATTTTATGTTGTGTTGTTAGGATCGGTGAGTTCGGCACTTGAGGCTCCTCCTGTTGTTCAGCATGATCAGCCAGGTCGTGAGCGATTGCTCGTCGAGCCAAAGCATGGGGTGTAAGTGAATTATTTTTTAAAGTTATATCCTTCCAATTCACTGTAATTAAGTCTATGTTTTTAAAGCATGAGCACATGTTGAACAAATTTCGTTGTTTCCAGTATTGAGTTCGAGAATGCATTGGTTCGGAAGATTACAGACATATACTCCCTGCGATCAGATATGAATGGGATCAGTTGGGGTAAAGTAACCCAATCGACGAAGGACTTCTACTGGGGGGAGTTCCAGGTATGATGCAAGTTTTTATTTAGTTCTAGCTATTTATGTACTATTCTAAGTAACATTGTGAGTGAACATTCATGATCTGCAGAAAGTTGCTCGTTGGGCACCGGAGCATGCATTAGCGGTCCGGAAGGAGTGGGAGAAGAAGAATATTGCACGGTATTTTTTAAATTTCCTTTGAATTTGTGATTATACATTCAATTATAATTTATCTTACTTTTTTTAAAATACCAGATACAAGGATTACACGCTCGACATCAGGAGCAAGAAAAGACCAATGCCATCAGACGAGCTGGTTGCACAGAATTGGGCCCGTATATGGGATTCAGCTGCTTTTAAGGAAAAATCAAAAAGGGGCAAACTCAACAGGCGTCGAGGACAGGAGGATGCACCAGCCCTCCCCACGCACACTGCTGGGCCAAAGACATTTCGGGCCACGAAGGAAAAATTGGTATGCTTTCACTGTGTTTTTATTTTTTTTTTTTCTTAATTCTATTGTTTCATTTCCAATTGTTCTTACATTGCATTAAATCTGAATTTTGCAGTCAGCTGATCAAAACAGGACTGTCCCTCTACATGAGCTACACGCTCATACACACACACGAAAACATCAAAAGGACAATTGGATTAGGGAGCGGTCACAGCAGGTTCAGGTAAATGTAGTTATTGAACAATTTCACTTTAAATATGGCACATTCATCATTTAACACTTTGTTAAGTTACATTGTCCATTGTTATTGACTCTTCAATTTGAAATATAGGAGGAGTTCGATGCAGTGACCGAAACATTGACCCAGGACCCGACGATTGGCCCATGAGGCGGTTTCTGAAGCATGAATCAAGAGTGGACACCATGAGGCAGTTAAGTAGAAGCATGGCATTGAACGGTTGAAGACTCACATCCCTCCTATAAATATAAGATCCATTAGCAGCACGAGACACCTCAAATCCTTCTCAAAGAAGCCGTATTTATATTTTTTTACTTTCTGCAGTTCCTTTTGTTTATTTATCGCTTTCTGTAGTTTTTGTTCATTTGTTTCGCACTTCAATTCCTTTACAGTTTTATTTTATTCCTGTAATTTCCATTCTGCAAGTTTTTTGTAATTTTTTTCGACATTGTTCAATTCCAAATAGAGGTTTTGAACCTCAAACAATTTCTTGGTTCAACATATGTATATACTCCCTCCGTCCCAATTATAATGTCTGAAACTTTTGACAAGTTTCGTTAACTCCGAGCTTTTGCTAAAACTATACCAGGTTAAATTTATTAAATGAGAAGAGTTATGATTTACGGGAAAGGGTTTAGGGATATGTCAAGATTATTACTTTATTGCTCATGTGAGGGGCTTTAATTTCAAATGGCAATGTGGTCCTCTCTGTCATTGAAATGCTGACAAATCTCATGGCATAGCCGGGATAAGTTGATCTTCAGCCTGTCACACTGAGGATCCCCGGCAAATATGCCATGATACTTCTCATCAAGCCTTGCCATAAGATTCCCTGCCATGAAACTTTTGACTAGTTCCCACTACATGAGTATTTTCTGAAAAGTCGTGATCCTGGTTTAGGTTTTATTTAATGAAACCAATTTATGATGGCGGTGTTGTGATTAAGGATATATTTATATGTAGTCATGTTTTTATTGCTCGTAGTTAAGAAACTGTGCTCCCGAAAGCGCACGGTGTCAAAAATTGCAGTAATTTATAGTAAGACCGGATCGTTCACTGGAGGATGTGCGATAGAAGCAGGTCCCACGTCATTTACTAAGATTTTCCACTCGGTTACTCGAATCAAGTGTGTGATTTGGCTAACAACTACTTGACAGAATCTAAATCAAATCAAGAAAGCATTTAAAATAAAACAGATAAAAGTATTCTAGAAAGCGAATTAAATTTAGTCTAAGGAAGCAATAACATTAATCTAAGAAAGCTGTTAAGATTATTCTATGAAAGCAGATTTAAATGAGACAGAAGGGACAGGAGGAAAAGAATGAAGATTGGACAAGATTCGGATGAAACACAGTTAAACTTCCATTTTAATACACAGATCTTAGCTTGGGATAATCCGTTCAGTTAGCTAATTCTCATGCTCTCTGTACCATGTTCCCTTTAACAGACAGGTACTTATAGTAAGAGTTTACATGCTCTTAAGAAAATAAATTCTAAGATACCACAGACGCATAACCACCCTCGCAATGCATTGCTAAGGTATGTTAATTATCCGTGGTGGACAAGCAACACCTGACAAATCATTTATTGAGGTGCCAAGTACTGTTATCATTCCCCCATGTCACGCCCAAAGATTCTAATTAAGCCCTGAACTATCCCTTAACTCTCAGTCCTAGTAGCAGTTACACAACTCTCAATACAACCGAGTGACCTCTGAAGAAAGCAGTTAAAAGAAAGCAGTAAAGAAAGCATTTAAAATCCTATCACTCGGAGGTTTCTGAAAGTTTGACCCTGGTAGTAAAAGAAAGCCCCCGGTCAGAATGACCGGGTGTGGATCAAGAATTCCCTATTCTCGGTGAACAGCTCGCAGTGTTCACTTCCCGTCGGGTGATTATGAGATACAAACTAATGAAACGAACTAATAAATTAGTCAGTTCCGGATGCACTCACTCAAGACTCAAAAATAGGCTTTGGCAGAAGAAGATAGCAGTTGAAAGAATACTCAACCCTACCTTAGAAAATAACCAAGGCCCGAATGTTGTTCCTCTAGTATTATCTATCACACCTTATCGGAGTCCAAGTGAAATCTGACTCGGTGTAATATTTAATACAGGATTTCCAACAAACAGCAATTTTGGAAAATAATAAATCTGAAAATCATTCCCTCTCAGGTACTAGACTCTCAATAAGAACACAGACCCTTTCAGTCTAGGTGAGACCTAATCGCTGACTCTGCTTCTAGTTTCCCAAAATCAACCCCCAGTCGGATGTGAATTAGTCATAACTGTCGAATTTATCCCTTACTCAGATCCGGATTTTATAAAGGAATTTTTGTTGGAAATTTATTATGAAACATCTGATTAAAATCTAGACTCCTGTGTCCAGGGGAAGGATCCCAAAATAATATCGACCACAATATCTACATAATAATATCATGCATAATTTTATAGAGAAGGGTAAAATAAAATAACCCAAAATATAAGGTGGGTTTAGACAGAAGTTGACACACAGATGAAATAGCCGGAGATGAGAAGAATTTATTTGGCTAAAGAGATGACAAGAATAGTCAAGATAATCTGGACTGCAAACATCTGCTATCCAGGTCCTGACTATTCCAGGTGGGATGAGTTTAGACAGCAGAAGATCTTAACAACAGTGATCGCTATCATCAAGACTCCTGTTATCTGTGAGGCGAGAGAAAAACCTACATGTTTTCTTGCTGTAATACTATTCAAGCAATGTTGATCGACATCATTTGATACTATTACAGCTCAAAATTCGGGTTTGAAATTAAGATAAAGAAAAAGAAACTGTATCCAGGTAGGAGTCAGCGGAGCAGCTATTATAATCCCGGATGGACGAACCGCCAAGGCGTCCACCGACCACTATCCGGACCATGCAAAATAACGTCTAATAATTAATACACAGATCACGAGCTAGTTATCCATATGGGAATACCCGCCAACATTAATCTGATATATTCCTTATTAGTTGTTTCACACATCACGGAAAAGACAAAATAAATAAAGAAAAATATTTTTTGGGGTCATCTTGCATGAAAGACATTGGTTTCTCATGCAAGGTATGGAAATCATTCCATAGTTACTCTTCATGTCTAAATAATCACTCATTCCATAATTAATTAATCAATTACAGTCCGGATTATATACTTAGATCATTAGAGTTTAATCATTTGTAGAAGAATCTTTTAATAGGGAATTGAACAAAGTTCTTTATATCAAATTAATCATGGGTTAAGATCATTGGATTTCAACCTCAAAATATTAATATAAAGGTTCAATTAATTAATGGAATGAGGTGGAGAATGAGAATTTGGCAAAAGGTGCCACCTTGTCGCGATACAGTATTCGTGTCGCGGAGCATGGCTCCGCGACAAAGATTTCGCGACAAAGGGGTGGGAAATAAGAGAAATGGAATTTTGAAAGTTTGGGGTTTGTTTTGTCGCTAAGTAAAGAAAATTTTGTCGCGGAACGTGGCTCCGCGACAAGGGCATAGCGACAAGAAGGTAGAAAATTGGACAGGGCATAATTCTTGTCGCGGAACAAGAAGTTTGGCGCGGAACGTGGTTCCGCGACAAGGTTGCTTCGCGACAAAGCCCTACCAGAATAAAATCACAAGTATTTGGGTCCTTGGTCGCTAATCAAGATTTTGTCGCGGAACGTGGTTCCGCGCCAAGGGTTGTTTCGCGACCAAGGGTTTTAAAATAATGGTCAACAAATGTTCTTTGGCACCTTTGTCGCCAAAGCATCATTTTGTCGCGGAACGTGGTTCCGCGACAAGGGTTGTTCCGCGACAAAGGTGTGTTCAGTACATATGTCAGAAAAGTAAGTGGAACAGTGGCATGCATTATGTGTGATCTCACCCATTTCAGATTCAAAAGCTAAACTGAGCTCAAAATAACAAAACAGAATTTGAATCTAGCTAGAACATGCTTGCACAAAATAGAAATAAAGCAAACTTAAAACTTAAGAAACCCTAATCTAAGCTTGATCATCCATAAACATGCAACATTATCCCCAAGAAAAAGTCACCAAGCAGCGACATTAAAATGCAAAAACAAGGGTCAAATGACCCAAGGAAAATGAAAACAGTAGAGATCCATGGGGTGTGAGACCCATTTCATGATTTTGGGACACAAATGGAGAATGTTTTCCCATTTTATTAGATGGTGTTGTTCATACTCATGGTTTGAGTATCACAAACCCTTAAACAAAAGTTTAGGACAAAAACACGGTATAAAAACTGGCTATCTAACCAAAGTGCAGTAAACTATATCTAACTAGTGCATGAATTAAATAATACAAAAGAAAACCTAACTAAACTACCCTAAACTACACTAAACTACTAAACTCCCCAACTTGTCTTCAAGAAGGTGTAGTTTTTCTAAAATTCTTCCAACCTTTAGCTCAAAGGAAACACCTCATATTTATAGAGGGGAAACCCTAAGCTCATGGGCCTTGATTTGAGCCCATTGTGTCTCAAGACATCACACACATCACAGCTTTGTCTCGGAACACCAAGTTTGGTCGCGGAACACACTGCATGTGGCAAAGCTTCTCGACTGGGTCTTGTGTCTCTAAAAATGTACCTTGGTCGCGGAATGGACCTTTGTCGCGGAACAGCACATCGCGACAAAGGTATCGCGCCAAGGGGCTTCGGCTGGTCTCTTCTTCATCTGGGCTACTTGGTCGCGGAGTGTTCCTTTGTCGCGGAATCATGCATCGCGCCAAGGGGCTTCCGCGACAAAGGTCTTCTTGGGCCTGCTGGATTGGGCCAGATGGGCCGAGAGTATTCTTTTTGTGGGCTTTTCTATCTTTTTCCCATCTTTTTGTTTCCTTTTCTTTTTCTCATGTTTTTGGATTTTTCTGACATGAATATGTAATAAAATTACATATTTATGCCTTTTTCATACCAGCTTATTATTTTTACAATTATGCATAAATCAGTCCAATTCGACTGCTTTCTTACTTAATGTAAGACCGGAATGCGATCAAATGCCCGTTTAAGACACGGAAATGGATTGAAAATAATGGTCATTTTTGGCCATTATCAACATCCTCACATTTAATACTGATCGTCCCCGAGCAGTCAGAGTCAATGTTCCTCGGAACACGGACTCTACATATTCAATTCATTTTCGTGGCTTCATAAATTACATTCTTTTTGGATTGGGATAAGATAATCAAAAACTACTAGTATTGAATTCCCTTGATTGCAGTGTTTAATGAAATGATGCTTGCTCACTGTATCGGGCCTACAAATCAAACATTATTATCAATCCTTCATGAATATCATGTTTTGAAAGATGCAAAGATTAAAAATTAGAATTAAGGTATGACATGAACATATGTAATGAGAAAAGGCCTCACTATAAGAGAATCGGAAGATTCACTCACTCTCAATTGGGGTTTAATCATGAACGCTCAAAATCATATTTAATTAAATTATCCCATAAGCTTGCAATCAGACCAACTCGCCACCGACTCATTTCTTCAAATCAAGATCACAAGGTCTTATTTGAGGGTTATAACGGGGCATACGGTTGTAACATTTGGTAGGAAGGGAAATTATTGGCTAAGAAATGGCAAGAATTAATTCTATCATAACTTGGCATATTTATTTAAAATATATGATCATCAATTTTTCTTTCTTTTGCTTTTCTCTTTTCATATTGCATGACATTAGACTAAGTCTAATTTGCTTTGTCAATTGCAATTTATTGATGTTGAATGGAATTCAACTCTCTCTTTTTTTTTTTTTTTTTTTTTTTTTTTTTTTTGAATCGGTTTATAGAATTCCGATTTATAGTTTTCATGATGATCATAAATTGTAATGCCTTGATCGAATTTATCCTTGCACACTTGGGTTTGCATTTCTTGGTCTTTTTGTGAGGCTAGGAATAATATAGAGGGTTCCAAAGAAAAATTAGGCTTAAAGGCTCAAAGTGGTTAATCCTAAAGGGAAAATATTTTTGGGTTTGGAATTCAAAAGAAGGCCAAAAATTTGGGTTTTTCTAAGTGCCTCGATCATATGCTCGATTTCGGGAATATGGCATGGTCTTGAATCGGTCCCAATCGCAAGTTCTAGTTTCCTTTAATCAAAATGATTCATACATCAAAGAAAATGAATGAGTAAAAATGACTCATGGCTCAAATCTCACAAGGTTGGGTTGATTCATGTCATACAATATTCTCAAATTTAATCAAAGCTTAATTCTAACAATTTATTCAATCGAAATCTCTAACATGCAGATTTATTAC
>JAOANR010000210.1:0-50000 GCA_030278955.1 Hygrophila difformis
GGCATTGACCGTTTCTCTCACTGTGCCAGGATGCACAAGTTCTAACTCCAATCTTGCCAAATCCATGCACAATGCCGGCGGAATTACCAACGAGTTTGTCACGTGTTGGGTTTTCCGACTTAGGGCATCGGCTACCACATTCGCCTTCCCCTCGTGGTATGCTATCTCTAAATCGTAGTCTTTGATAAGTTCCAACCACCTTCGCTGTCTCAAATTCAACTCCTTCTGAGTGAATATATATTTCAAGCTCTTGTGGTCGGTGAACATTCGACACTTCCGCCCATAAAGATAATGTCTCCATATCTTTAGAGCGAAAACGACCGCTGCCAACTCCAGGTCATGTGTCGGATAATTTTCCTCGTGAGGTTTTAGTTGGCGTGATGCATAGGCTACGACTCTCGAGTCTTGCATCAAAACACAACCTAAACCTTCCTTCGAAGCATCGCTATATACTTCGAAGTCACCATTCTCTGATGGTAATGTTAATACGGGTGTGGTTGTGAGTCGTTTCTTCAGCTCTTGAAACGATGTCTCACATGCTTCGGTCCACTCGTATTTTGCTCCTTTCTTAAGTAGCTGGGTCAAAGGACGTGCAATCCTTGAAAAGTCCTTTACAAATCGTCTGTAATATCCGGCTAATCCAAGGAAACTCCTTATTTCCGTTGGACTTTTCGGAGTTGCCCATTCAGTTACGGCAGAGACCTTTGCCGGATCCACTGATACTCCATCAGCGGATACTATGTGTCCGAGGAATGCCACTTCTTTCAGCCAGAAGTCACATTTCGACAGCTTGCCGTATAGCCTATCGAGTAAACAGTAGATGGCAGAAAAAAAAAATTTAAAACAACACAATTTTCGAGGCCCGCGCGGTGCCCGCGCGGTGGCGCGCGGCGACCGCGCGGCCAGGGCAGTTTGAAAAAAACTGCTCGCGCGGAGCGCGAACCATTCCGCCCCATTTCCGCTTTCGAGGCTTCCTCTAGTTTTCTCTCAAATTCGTTCTTCCATCCCCCGATTCTCTCATTCCCGGCCTCGATTTTCCTTTGCAAGGTATGCATCTACTACTTCTATTCGTCAATTTCAGCTTTTATGTTTTGTTTAGCCTTAATCTTTGGGTAAATTTCAAAATTAGGGTTTAGGGGCAAGAATTGGGGTTTTGTTGTTTTTAGACTTAATTTATGCAATTAGCGAGTTTGGGCGATACTTGGTGTTATTTTTGTTGATTAGGAAGTATTTGTGCCACAATGCATGCCTAGTTTGAGGAAGTTTTACTAGATTCCATATTTTAAGGAAAACATGAATTTCCCGATTTGTATTGGTATTGTGGGCATGCAGATGAGTTTGTTGTCGTCAATTTGCGCCCTATTATGTCGATAAGTTATTGTCTAAACAATTGTTTTGGTTGGGGGCGTTTCCCATGTGTTTACAAGTAAACTTTGGTCTTGATTTATCGCGCACTCAACGTGTTCGACGAAATGTCCCAAGGGGGTTTGGGACTTTTCTAGACATAGTCTTGGTTTGGTTATCCTCTTGATTGCTCGTGTTAGGGCTCCCGCTTCATGTTCTCGTGTTTTCTAGATTATGCTTCGTATAATCGCCGTGTGGGATTTATCCTTACATTTGGTATTGGTTTGATATTTGCAGGATGCTGCCTTTTCTGTGGATTGTTTTGGCGTCACTCATGTGTCCCCCGAGGACCAGGAGACGAGTTGCTCAGCGCGATGAGGCTGGTCCTAGCACTGCCGCTCCGGCGATGTCTGATTTTGACGAGAGCGAGTCTGAGGAGGACGAGGAGCAGCGGGGCCCTAAGCTCAGGGGTCTCCCCGACGAGGTGCGTCCCCGTCGACACGACAGGTATCGGTTCGCTACTATGGCCTCTCAGGAGTTCTACTTCGACGAGCTTCGTCGAAACAGGTCTTACGTCCCGGAGAGAGGCATATATCCTCGCCATATGGACGACGACAGGGTTGGTCCAGTTTTGGGTCTTCTTCAGTGGACTGGGCTTGCGCGCCATCCCGAGGGCGTCGCTTCTGGGTACTTAGCTATGGAGGTCATTGCCAACATTGGCGGTCTCGGGGAGAACAGTGACTTGTCTCAAGTCTGGGTTCGGGGTCGCCATCTAGATTTCAGTGCTCGGGCGATCAACGTCTACTTTGGCCTTCCTGACGACGGCGTGTTCCGGCCACAGCCCGAGGGTCGTATACCCCCGCCTGCGTGGGGCGTTTTATGCACCTTGACGGCTCCTCTGCTCGAGCATGATCACGAGCTGAGGTTGACGACGATGGACTCTCCGTGGCGCGAGCTAGCTCAGATATGGTTAGGCCGTGTCCGGCCGATCACCCGGAGCCACATTGTTATCGACCACGTCTATGAGACCATCTGCTTTCTCGCCCGGGGTGGTAGGGTGAACGTTGGGGCTTGTATCGCGGACAACCTGAGGGGTATGCGCCGAGGACGAGGAAGCAGGGTGATTACCCATGTTCATCTTATTTGCGGCATGTGTGCGGCTCAGGGGATCCGTACGTCACCAGAGACGGATCCTTACGAGCTATCCGCTGGCGGCTATTACCGTATCCCTAGCTACGCCCCTCGACGCAGTGCTCTTCGACGTGGGGCTCCTCCGGCTGTCCTTCGCCCGGAGCCCAACGGTGATGGTTTGATTTTAGTTGTTCCTCCTGAGCAGCCACCTCCGCCTCCCGAGGTTCCCCAGCAGGGTGCGGAGATGCCGCAGATAGTTCAGATGCTGCAGGGTATGCAGCTTAGTATGGATGCGGGGTTCGCTCGTATGGATGCTGGGTTTGCAGCCGGGCAGGCTCGCTACGACGCTCTGGATGCCAGGATGGACCTGTACCAGGCTCGCATGGATACGATCACTACGAGACAGCTGGAGCAGCAGGCCTCCATGACCGATATGTACGCCTACATGCGTTAGATGGACGAGTATATGCGTCGTCAGTTCCCGCCTCCCGACCAGTGATCCTTTGTTTCCGCTTTTCCATCTAGGCTTGCTGTAGTAGTGTTTTATTTAGTTGTTTTCTTATGGACTGTACAAGGATGACCTTGCTGATTATGTTTCGCAGTTTATGTTCCCGTTGTATCCTTGTTCAGTTGTCTGATTTGACTGTTGTCGTTTAGAGAAAATGCAGTGGAACTGTTTCGGTTCGTCTTTCTCTTTTTCCCTCTTTTTTTTTTTTCGATAATTTTGGGCTGAAGGATTTCAAAAAAAAATCAACTCACCTTTTATTCCTTCAAAAGAATTTTAGTACAAGTAATAGGATGCGCAAAATAAATATACTATCTAAGATAAAGTATCTAAAAGATCTCCGCGTCCTCTGGCAGAGTAGCGGGGTCTTCCATAGGATCATCCTCATCAGAGACTTGGCCGGTGCCCAAAGGTCCATGAAACACTGGGGATGGTGGATCGACAGCTTCCGGAACTGGGTCCGGTGTCCCCTCCAGATGGTTCTCCACGGGGCTCGGGTGTGGCGATGGGCGGACCATGTGGGGCCAGAGCCCAAGGGTTCCGTAGCGTCCATGGATAAGGCCGGATGGGCTCTCTACTGGGGGTGTTGGGCTTCGTGGTCCCATCAAGTGGTCCTCCACAGGGCTATATGGTACTACTGTATCAGTGAGGTCAAGCAGGTCCGACCCTAGATCCTCAACTCTATCTATCACAGCATCGCTTCGTTCGGTGAGTTTTTGCACTTGAGTTTCTAAGTCTTTTATGCGATCTTGATCAGCGGCTCTCAAGTTCAGGAAGTGCTGGAGGTCAGCTTCCCTTAAGTCTCCCATTTGGTGCAGATTTGCCTCCAAGTGAGCTATACGATTTTTCATTTGTTGTATGGTTTGTTGGGTGTCAAGGTGAGCGTTCATCATCTTGATCATCAACTGCATCATGTCTTGACTAGCCATCTAGCGCAAGCAAGAGATCTACGTTAATATTCGCCAAGATTCTAGTTCAATTCGCCCAGATTCTAAGTTCGAGTTTCCAAGATTCTAAGTTCAAGTTTCGCCAAGATGCTAAGTTCAAGTTTCCAAGATGCTAAGTTCATAGCAGAGATGCGACATGCATATGCAAATGATAATTCCCCCCAATAATAATTTAATGCACCATATATATTTTTCCCATGGGTTTTAAAATAAAAATTTCTCCATGGAAATAAAAATTTAAAATTTAAAATAATAGTCAAAATATTAATAGTAGCTTAAAAATAATAATGGTTTAAAAATAATAGTTTAAAAATAGCCGGGCTCTGATACCAACTTGTAACACCCCGGTTTTTGGTAACCCAGGTCGGGATGTCACCGCCACATCTCCCTAGTAAGACACGGTTTCTCCGAGCTTACTAAAGAGATGCAAGGCTAGGTATTGCAGTGTTTAAAACATTTAAAGCATTCAAAATAGCCCATACAATATAATTCAAAATTAATAATAGCATAGCGCAGCGGAAATATTTAGTTTAGTACAGTATTGCAGCGGAAAATATAAAAAGGGCCGACATGGCCAAAACACGGGTTAAACAGGCCCGTTCATAATGTAGTCTACATACGAAATTTAAAAGCAAAATAAAAGTTCCCAAAATCCCATGCATGATTCGTGCTCACACATGCTCATTCCACATATTCTGTAAAGAAAGGAATAAAAATGGTTTTGATCAGCAAAATTGCTGAGTAAGTTAACACATGCATGATCGTAGGGTTTAAAAGCCATAACTTTAATAATTTAACAAAAGCATGATAATAACATAATATTTGGTTTCATATAATCCATATCATATAGCACAATCTATCTCAGGCTCTATTTAATAACATATATCACATGGTTCAAGATAATAGCCATAATTTAAATAAAGCATTTAAATAATTTAATTTGACAACAATATCATTTAATCTAGTTTAATTTAATTTAGAATCCCCATTACATTACCGATTTGGTATTTCAAAGTTTCACGATAAAAATCGCGATGTCAACAAGTTTAGCCGGTAGCCCGGCGGCCGCAGCCGTATCAGCCATACCCAGTACCACTCCGGAGCCTCGGGAAACCCATACGGATATTCACGAGAGTGTAGGCTCTAAGTTTCGCCGTTTTGGCAATATCACATTTCAAGTATAGCGAGCGGGGTCACCATCGTCCATTACGGCACGAAGTGAATCGTTAGGGGGCACCCTGCAGAGCACTCACCCCTAATTTTAATTTATCAAGTTTGTAAGGGGATTTAGTTTTTAAAATCTGCCTTCCAATGTATTAATTTAGAAATAATATCTCAATTCGTTTCAACCCTAAAGGTTAATTCCATGTTTCAACAAGATTTCAAAATTTTGTTCGTTAATCACAGTTTACTCCAAAATTCGTCTAAAATCAGATTTAATTCCAAAAATTCCAAAATTTCATATCTGACTCGGAAACATCAAGATCTACAACTTTCGTGTTTTAACTTTTTCAATCCGAGATACCTAAGTAGGTCAAAATCGCCAATTTTCGCATAACAAGAAATCTGTCCGAGTTCAATGCACCACAGTTCAAAGATTTCAATTCTACCATATCAATTCAACTCCAAATTTAATGAAATTTGACAGGGATCATCTTAAGGCATTTATCTACAACTTTCATGTTCGGCCAAAGATCTAAAACAGCCTAGATCCTATGTCAAAAACGAGATCAAGATCATTCCTAAGTTCTGTCCAAGATTTCAAGATCTAGAATCAAACAGTTCGGTTTCAACGGGTTTTCACATATCAAATCAACTCCAAAAATTCTCAAATTTTTACAGTAGCTAGGTCTAAGTCTTAGGAACGTTTTTCGTCTTTTAAGTTTTTCCGTTTGAGTGCGTTTTAAAGGTCAGAAAAATTCAAAAATTCTGTTGCGTCGGTAGGAAAACAAAAGTGGACAGATTTATGATTCTTGTCAAAACTTTTAGGTTTCGAATGTTTTAAAATCTCCCAAAACCATGTAAGGTTAACTTACAGTGTCTATGAACGTCGGGAATGTCCAATTCGGAGGCGTGGCTTCCAGATCACCGTTTCTCCTCTCCGTCCGTCGGGTTCTACGATCTAGATTCGATACGGGGGTGTAGAAAGAAAAAGGAGATGATTAGGATTCGTTTTCGAATCGTTTATTGAATAAAGATTGGACCGAGACTTACCACGACTATGGAGATCTGTAGAGAAACTCGTCCAACAGCGTTCGTCTTGGTTTCGTGCCTCCGACGACTCCGGATTTAGGGTTTCGAACGTATAGAATGTTTTAGGGTTTTGTAAACTTGTTCGGGGCTCCCAAGGGGCTTATTTATAGAATTCTAAGTCCCTAGGGCGTCCACAACCGAGCTAGAAGTCTGGAGTCGAGAGATGTTCAACCGAAAGTCGAAAAATCCGCGTTCGGGTGAGAGATTCACGCAACAAACGAATCTGTGGGGTGGCGCGGTCGTGGCGCGCTAAACCTCCTTTACCGCGCGGCCACCGCGCCGACTTCGCCTGGACTTCGGTCCGGGCGGGTCGTGCGATCCGTCGTGCTTTTCCGCCTCTCTTTCGGGTTTCTATCCCTCTATGCTCCCGAACTCCGATTTCCGGGGTATATTCGGGTTCATACTTTCTCTCTAATTTTATTCTCAGTCTAATTGGATGTTTTGGACTCGAATACTCGAGTTCATTAGTGTCGGGTTTTGGTGTACCATTTATCCATCCTTTTGTTTAATTAAATTCCTTTACTTCCTTTTTAAGTAAAAGTCTCATTTCTCATTTCCCTATCTTTATTTATTTATTTTATTTGCTGGATTTGTTTATTTATTTATAGTATGTATTTTATTTATTATTTATTTATTTAATTATCGTTTTATTTTATGTTGGAAAATTCTCGGGTATTACATGTAAACTCTTACTGTAAGTACCTGTCTGTTAAAGGGAACATGGTATAGAGAACATGAGAGTTAGCTAACTGAAGGATTATCCCAAACAAAGATCTGTGTAACAAAATGGAAGTTTAATTGTGTTTCACCTGAATCTTGTCCAATTTTTATTATTTTCTTCATGTCCCTTCTGTCTCATTTTAAGTATGCTTTCGTAGAATAATTTTAACCGCTTTCTTAGAATAATTTTATTGCTTTCTTGGATTAAATTTAATTCGCTTTGTAGAATAATTTTATCTGTTTTAGTTTAATTGCTTTCATAGCTTAGTTTAAATTCTGTCAAGTAGTTGATAATTAAAACACAAACTCGAATCGAGTAACCGAGTGGAAAATCTTATTAAACGACGTGGGCCCTGCTTCCATCGCACATCCTCCAGTGAACGATCCGGTACTTACTATAAATACTGCAATTTTTTACTCCGTGCGCTTTCGGGGGCACAATTGCTTAACACGAGTACATAAAAACGTGACAACCTATAAATATATCCCTAATCCCAACTCCATCTTCATAAATTAGTTTCATTAAATAAATTGAAAACCAGGATTATGATTTTTCAGAAAATACTCATGTAGTGGGAAACTGCCAAAAGTTTCATGGCAGGGAATTCAGATTACGTGACAACCTATAAATGATTTTTCAGAAAATACTCATGTAGTTTGAAGGTCTCCGGTATCTGCACCATGACACCTCTCATAATTTCATGTCATGAAATTCCCTACCATGAAACTTTTGGCAGTTTCCCACTACATGAGTATTTTCTGAAAAATCATAATCCTAGTTTTCAATTTATTTAATGAAACCAATTTATAAAGATGGAGTTGGGATTAGGGATATATTTATAGGTTGTCACGTTTTTATGTACTCGTGTTAAGAAACTGTGCCCCCGAAAGCGCACGGAGTCAAAAATTGCAGTATTTATAGTAAGTACCGGATCGTTCACATCGTTCACTGGAGGATGTGCGATGGAAGCAGGGCCCACGTCGTTTAATAAGATTTTCCACTCGGTTACTCGATTCGAGTTTGTGTTTTAATTATCAACTACTTGACAGAATTTAAACTAAGCTATGAAAGCAATTAAAATAAAACAGATAAAATTATTCTAGAAAGCGAATTAAATTTAATCTAAGAAAGCAATAAAATTATTCTAAGAAAGCGGTTAAAATTATTCTACGAAAGCATACTTAAAATGAGACAGAAGGGACAGGAAGAAAATAATAAAAATTGGACAAGATTCAGGTGAAACACAATTAAACTTCCATTTTGTTACACAGATCTTTGTTTGGGATAATCCTTCAGTTAGCTAACTCTCATGTTCTCTATACCATGTTCCCTTTAACAGACAGGTACTTACAGTAAGAGTTTACATGCTCTTAACGACAACAATTCTAAGATACCACAGACTTACAACTGCTCCCGTCAGAGCGTGTCATTTATCTGTGGTGGACAAGCAACACCTGACACTCCATAGATTGAAATGCCAAGTACTCCCATCATTCCCCCGGTCACACCCAAAGATTCTAATCAAGCCATGAACTATCCCTTAACTCTCAGTCCTAGTAGCAGTTACACAACTCTCAATACAACCGAGTGACCTCTAAAGAAGGCAGTTAAAAGAAAGCGGTAAAGAAAGCATTTAAAATCCTATCACTCGGAGGTTTTTGAAAGTCTGACCCTGGTAGTAAAAGAAAGCCCCCGGTCAGAATGACCGGGTGTGGATCAAGAATTCCCAGCTCTCGGTGAACCGCTCGTAGTGTTCACTTCCTTCCGGGTGGTTATGAGATACAAACTAATGAAACGAACTAATGAATTAGTTCGTTCCGGATGCACTCACTCAGGACTCAAAAATAGGCTTTGGCAGAAGAGGATAGCAGTTGAAAGGAACTCAACCCTACCTTAGAAAATAACCAAGGCCTACGCATTGTTCCTCTAGAATTGTCTATCACACTGTATTTGAATCCAAGTGGATCCCATCTCGGTGTGACAGTTAAGACTAAATTCCCAACACATAGCAATTTTGGAAAATAACTGATTTGAAAATCATTCCCTATCAGGTACTAGACTCTCAATTAACAACACAGATCCTTTCAGTCTAGGTGAGACCTAATCGCTGACTCTGCTTCTATTTTCCCAAAATCAACCCCCAGTCGGATATGAATTAGTCATAACTGTGGAATTTATCCCTTACTCAGATCCGGATTTTATAAATGAATTTTTGTTGGAAATTTATTATGAGACATCTGATTAAAATCAAGACTCCTATGTCCAAGGGAAGGATCCCAAAATAATATTGACCACAATATCTACATAATAATATCATGCATAATTTTATAAGGAAGTGTAAAATTAAATTAACCCAAAATATAAGGTGGGTTTAGACAGAAGTTGATACACAGTGATGAAATAGCCGGAGATGAGAAGAATTAATTTTGGCTAAAAAAGATGGCAAAACGATTGGGTGGACTGCAAACATCTGCTGTCCAATTTCCCTCTCATTTGGGTGGAATGATTTTTAGACATTGGAATGCCTTAAATGACAGTTGCCGCCGTCATCTTAGACTCCACTATCTGTGAACTGGATAAAAACCCACATGTTCTATTACTGAAATAATTATTAGATAACATTGGCATATATCATCTAACATTACTACAGCTCCAGATTCAGGTTTGAAATTAAAATAAAGCAAAGAAAACTGTATCCGGATAGGAGTCAGCTGAGCAGCTATTATAATCCCGGATGGACGAACCGCCAAGGCTTCCACCGACAACTGCCCGGACCATGCAAAATAACATCTACTAATTAATATTCAGATTACGAGCTAGTTTATCCGTGTGGGAATACCCGCCAACATTAGTCTGTTATATTTCTTACTAGCTGTTTCACACAACACGGGAAAGACCAAAATAAATAAAAGAAAAATATTTTTTGGGTCATCTTGTATGAGAGACATTGGTTTCTCATGCAAGGGTATGAAAATTATTCCATAATTACTCTTTATGTCTAAATAATCACTCATTCCATAATTAATTAATTAATCACAGTCCGGATTATATATTTAGATCATTAGAGTTTGATTTTGTAGAAAAGTCTTTTAATAGAAATTGAACAAAGTTCTTTATATCAATTTAATCATGGGTTGAGATCATTGGATTTCAACCTAAAAAATATTAATACAAAGGTTCAATTAATTAATGGGGTGAGATGGAGAATAAAAATCTGGCAAAAAGGTGCCAAGCCTGTCGAGAAACAAAGTTTGTGCCGCGGACCGTGGGTCCGCGACAGGGGGATCTCGACAGAAAGGTGGGAAATAAGTGAAATTAAAATTTTGGAAGTTAGGGTTGTTGTGTCGCGGAACAAGAAGTGTGTCGCGGACCGTGGGTCCGCGACAGGGGTTCCGCGGCACAATGTTCGAAAATCCAACAAGGGCATAATTCCTGTCGCGGAACAAGAAGTGTGTCGCGGACCGTGGGTCCGCGACAGGGGTTTCGCGACAGAGCCCTTCCAAAATAAAATACAAGCATTTGGGTCCTCTGTCGCTAATCAAGGAGTGTGTCGCGGACCGTGGGTCCGCGACAGAGGGGTTTTAAAAAATTTTATAAAATTTGGGCAGCATAACGCCTTAATATTGCATTACATGGGTTTGCGTCTTAATCCGTGGGATACACTAAACTACCTAAAAACTAGACAAGAAATAAACTACCTAAAAACTAAACTAGACAAGAACAGAATACTAGCAAAATAAATAAAACAAGACAACAACTAATCCTAAATACAAATTATGGTAATAAACTAAGATTAAAATAAAAACTACATTAAATCTATCAAGGGATACATATCAAGTGTTTATGCACTTATTAAATCTAATAAAACATTAAACCTAACTAAAAATAATAAAAATGGTCAAGTGACCAAAATGCAAAAATAAAGTAAATAATATTATGGAAGTGATCCATAATAAATTTTTGTGAAACATTTTGTAACACCCCGGTTTTTGGTCACCCAGGTCGGGGTGTCACCGCCACACCTCCCTAGCAAGACACGGTTTCTCCGAGCTTGCTGAAGAGATGCAAGACTATGGTTTTTCAGAATTTAAAACATTTAAACAGCCCATTGTAATATAATTTAAAATTTATGATATCAAAGTTGCAACGGAAAGTATTATTTACATATACAATGCAGCGGAATTTAAATATAGGGCCAACACGGCCAAAACACGGGTTAAACAGGCCCGTTCATGCAAATTCTAATCTAACGCAAAATTTAAAATATAATATAATTCCCCAAAATTCCCACGTATGTATATGATGATGCATATTCTTCAACTCTGAAAGAAACAGGAAAAAAAATACGGTTTTGGTCAGCACTACGTGCTGAGTAAGTTAACACACACATAATTATGGGGTTTCAAAGCCTTTAATTAAATTTAAGGAAAAATATGTGCATAACACCCCATAATTTGATTTATTTACTTAATAATAATAATGGCCTAATTTAAAAGTCATAGATTTCATAAGATCATAAATATAGCTTGCAAAGAAATTAAATAAATTGCCAAAATTTTAAAACACATATTATCAAGGATTTAATTGGATTCTCTTATCGATGTCTCGTTTCGTTTCTTTTACAGATCACCACCGCTAAGGCTCTTATGTCCACCAGCCTTACGCCTGGGCTCTTATGTCCACAGGTATCATGGTCGATCTTTTAAATAGAGTTAATCCGTCTGCTAGCCATACGATCAGTGTTTCGCTAGGGCTCTTACGTCAACCTAGACATACACTTGAGCTCTTATGTCCCAAGCCGCAGAGAACATTGACAGTATCTAGCTTAGTCATAACCTGCAATATTTTAATCTTCTCGTTTCGTGTATCTTATTTCAAGGAATTTCTACTCGTTTCAACCTTAAAGGTTATTTTCACCGTTTCAACAAGATTTCAAGATTTGATCTCGGTAACCCGCTGTTTACTCCAAAATTTATTAAAAATCAGATTTAAGCCCGAAAGTTCTAAAATTTTACCAGTGACCCGCAAACGCAGAGATGAACAAGTTTCGTGTTTTAACTTTTTCGATCCGAGAATCTGTCCGAATTTCGTAACAGCAGTTCCTAAATTTCGAGATCTACCATAGAAAACTAACTCCAAATTTGATGAAATTTTACAGGGAGATTCTTAAGACATATATCTACAAGTTTAATGTTCAACAAAAGATCTAATTCACCGTATATCTATTGTCAAAAACGCCAACAAGTTCGGCCAAGAATCTGTCAAGATTTCAAGATCTAAATTTAGAACAGTTCGGTTTGGAGACAAATTCTAATATCAAACCTCAACGAAAAATTCCAAAAATCTACGGAGGTGTTCTTAACGTATAGATCTACAACTCTTATGTTCAACGCCAAGCCTAGATCGGTCTAGATTCAAGGTAGAAATCACCAACAAGTTCGAACTAAAGTTCTGTCACCGTTTCAAGATCTAAATCTAAAGCAGGCTCGTTTGTGATCGATTTCGGATATCAAAACACGATAAAAAATTATGAAAATTTTACAGAAGGTAGATCTATGTTTTATGAACATTCTTCGTGTTTTAAATTTTCTTGTTTGAACAGATTTAAGGGTTCGGAAAAATTGTGCAAAAACGCTGCGCCGTAAGGATTTTAGTTGTGACAGATTTAATGTTCTTGATTCGGATCTTTAAATCTAACGTATTTTAATTTCGCCCAAAACCATGTAAGAGTTAACTTACAGATCTATAGATGTCTCGGCTCGATGATTCGGAGGCGTGGCTTCCAGTCCACCGTTTATCTCCTTGATTCCGTCGGGTTCTTCGCTCTCGATCCGGATCGGGGGTTTAGAATAGAAAAAGATCGAGTTAGAATTCGTTTTCGAATCACATATGGAAAAGAATGGATCAAGGCTTACCACAGCGATGGGGGGGTCTCCGAAATTCGTCCAAGATACAGTCTTTGAATGCCTTCGTGCCTCCGACGACTCCGGGATTAGGGTTTTCGAACGTGTAGAGAGTTGTAGGGTTTTAAAAGTGTTTGGGATCGAACTAAAGGTTTATTTATAGATGTACAAGACCTAGGGGACGTCCAAAGACTGCCCCTAAGTGTCTTGAACCGAAAGAAAAGTAACCGAAGTCGGAAAATCCGGATTCGGGTGAGAAAATCGCGCAACGCCGCGACTGTCGCATCTGGCGTGGGGTTGGCGCGGAGTTTGCCCTAACCCCACACGGACACCGCGCGGACCCAGACTGGGCCGCGGTCTGGGAAGGCCGGGTTGTGCAATCCCTTTTGGGCCTTCCTCTTCCTCCTTCCTTTTGGGCCTTTGTCTTCTCTTTGGGCCTTTCTCATTCTATTTTCTTGGGCTATCTCTTGAACTTTAAATCCCTATCTTAATTTTATTTGGATCTCAATTTAATTTCGTGTTCGAAATATTGAGTCCATCTATATTTGGTTCCCGTGCAATAATTTATTTAATTAAATTATTTTCGACTTCACGGGTTCTTGGATATTTAATTAATTCTTGAATTAAATTCCTTTTCTCATTTCTTCTTTTAATTATTTATTTATTTATTTATTGTTTATTTATTTATTTATTTTATGTTGCAAAATTCTCGGGATTACACATTTTCTCATATAACATCAAAAGCCAAAAATTATTTTAACACACTCATTGATTAAGTGTTTTTCAACCCAAAATTACACTAAAAAGATGTAAATAATAAAAGAAAGTGGCTACACTACTATGAACCCATTTATTGCTTAAAACTAGCAAACTAAAACTAAAAATGAAAAATACATGGGCCATGAAACCATCTATTTTAGGATTGGTTGGGAGCACAGTGGTGCTCCTGTTCACTGAGGTGGGAGGTTATATTTATAGAGAGTGGAAAAATAAGCCCTAGGCCCATTCAAGGCCCACCCAGTCGCTAAACAATTGCTGTGTCGCGGAACAAATTGTGGCTAGGGACACAACACTTTTTAGCTCCAAGATGACGCGCAGGAGGGGGCGGGAGCTCGAGTCCAGGAGGTAAAAGACGAAAATATTATGCTTGCGGGACTTGAAGTCCTGGGAGCTTGCAAGTAATTTGACATGTGGGAAATAATTCAAATTGGAGTGCACATGGAGGTCACGTGACTCTCAGCTGCGTTTGTGTCTGTGTCTCAGTGTCGCGGACTGCTCCGTGTCGCGGAACGTCTCTGTCGCGATCCACTTCTCCTGTCGCGGTCCATTGGTAAGCGATTGGGGTGCTTCTCTCACAGTCCCTAAACATTTTTTCTGTCCCTGAAGGAGCTGTCGCTAGCCATGGTTTCGCGACATGGATTTTGTGTCTCTAAACATCCCCAGTTCTTAAGCAATTTCCCTGTCCCTAAGCTCCGTGTCGCTATACATGCCTTCGCGACCGGATTTGTTTAGCGACACCGGGGTCCCGATGTCCGGATAAAATTTATCTCTCTTTCTTTTCTTTTCTCTTTCTTCTTCCCTTATTTTCTCTTCCTCTCTTTCCTCCATTTTCTTTCTTCCAGTTTCCCATCTTCTTCTTCTTGCTTCGATTCAAATTAAGCATTGGAGGTTGGAGACTCTGAATTCTGAGATGGGTGGTCGGAGCGGCGGCGGTTGGTGAGGGGTGGTGACTGGCGGAGGAGATGGAGGATGGTGGTGATGGGAGGATACTCGAGGTGGAGAGAGATGGGCGGCTGTGGTGACGGAGATAGGCGGAGATGGAGGTGGAAGCGGCGGCGGCCGTGGCTATCGGAAAATGGAGGAGAGGGCTCGCCGGAGAAGGAGATCGGAGGTGGTGGTGGAGATGGAAGGGGAGGAGATGGGAAAGGTGGTGGCAGGAGGGATGGCCGGAAAAAGGGCCGCCGGCCGGCGGCGGCGCCGGCGGCAGGGGGGATTAGGGTTAGGGTTAGGGTTTATTTTTAGGTTTGCGCCAAGGGGTGGTATTGGGCCAATTGGACTGGGCCAAATTAATGTAATGGGCTTGAGCAATTTGGACTGGACTATGGTGTTGGGCCAAAACACCAAATCACCTGCATTTAATTAAATAAATGGATTAGTGGACCAATCAATTTAAATATAGAAGGAGACAGACTTAATAATGATAAGAGAAAATTAAACATAAAAAAATAAATAATAATATATACATCAAAATATAAGATAAAATTGTAACACCCCCATTTTCCCTAAAGATGCAGCGGAAGGAAAGAGCGGGAACAATGGGTGGGGTGCTACTGCCACGTATTCCGGACTACCCGAAATACGCTAAGGCTAGCATAAATAATTGCAGAAAATCAGAATTGAATGTATATGCTAACCACGTTCCGGACAAGCTAGCATATAATTCACAAAGAGGCTTATATACTATGAGAAGTATAAAATAAGCTTGATAAAAATGTTTGGTATGGCGTAACCAAACGGAGGACTGCATTCCTCAAAGCGCGCAATAACAATAATGGAGTAAATCCATGGAAGTTTTA
This sequence comes from Hygrophila difformis, assembly GCA_030278955.1. Lineage (NCBI taxonomy): Eukaryota > Viridiplantae > Streptophyta > Magnoliopsida > Lamiales > Acanthaceae > Hygrophila > Hygrophila difformis. The sequence goes on from JAOANR010000210.1 coordinate 15,381, forward strand.
TTTCATAAAAAGGGGTTGTCTATTTCATACTCAAATATACTGTTAAACGCATAATGCATTGTTTAAAACAGTAGGGCACCATATCTTCGTAAATGGGATAAAACCCAAATATTTTGTTTATGCTCGATAAATCACTATCTATGCCAAGTAACAACTTTTTATCCCAAAAAGGGGGTTTAAAATATACATTTTCATAAATAATACCCCAAATCGTGCCCGTGCAGATGATGCCTTGCAGATCTCAAAACCTGAAAGGAAATGGTGACAAGTGTAGGGTCAGCGAAAACAATCGCTGAGTAAGTAGACGTTTACTCCCGGAGGAGGTAGGGTTGCAGAAATAATTTAAAGACAACAGTTATGGTAATGGTATGCTAGAACGAGAATTAATTTAAGCACATACAAAATCCATATAAATCTAATCCCGGGAAGAGACAATATGACACTATGCGTTACCAAGAAATAAATTTCTCAGCCAACATGATGTGCAGGTTCCCTGTTGTAGGGCCCAAATCTCACATACATTCAAGGGTTGTGGTGGAGGTAAGAAATTTCCTCAGACCACATTGAATCGAGGAATGGCATCGGGCTGATTTCCATCAGTCCCCGCAAGTCGTGTATTACAGGCAAACGGCGGAGAATTTACATCAGTCCCCGTAAGTCGTGTAACACAGGCAAACGGCGGAGGTGGCAGCAGCGACCCAAAACTTGGACCCAACCCCGTAACAATGCGCGCTCAAAAATCCATAGGACATTGAGAATAATTGCATGTATTGTAAAGCACAGTAAAATGGCATACCAATAATCCAAAAGCAGTAGGGAGCTATAAGCATAAATTTAAAATAAGAAAGCGGTAGTAAAAATTATGCTTAAGCTAAAATAAATTTGGCTTTACTCCAAAGAGTAAAAATCTACTTACAGTCACCGTGGATGGAATGGACACGACACACGCACGGCCTACGAGCAGATATCCCGTTACAGCTATTTGACTAGCAAAAATTATAATATTAACATCATATGCTATAATGATATTTTAATGGTAATAATAACTAAAATTTTCAAATTTAATAAATCTTACCGAACACTATCACGGACTAGCTATCTATACTAATCCTTACTGAGCTCTAAAACTCCTTAGCTTGCAGAGAAAATCCCACTCAAAACCCAACTACTAAAAAAATTATTTTTAACAATGCTACTATAATCCTAAACTAGGCAATGGAAATAGCAAAGAGAAGGAAAAGAAATTGGAGCCGGATCATGAAAGGAGAAAGGAAATGGGTGTTATATATAGACAAGTAGATCGGAATAAAACAAGGGTATCAGCCTTTTGTCCACTCGAGCTGCACCCTTTCCTAATTTTTTCCACTGTCCGCATTTAATGCTCCTGCACACCCTTGGTCAATGTCCTTGTTTGCCTCATTTTAGCCATTTCTTGTCCACTTCTCCAAAGCCCCCCCTGCACTCTCACCTTTTGTGTCTCCCTCACACTTTTGTTTTCTTTGTCCTCACTAGGGTGCCTCTCCGGCGGTGGCGCGGCGGCGGAACAGGCGAGCGGCGGCAGCGGCAGCGGCTGGTACTGGGGCGACTGCTTCTCTCTCTCTCTCTCCCTCTCTCTCTCTTTCTCTCTCTCTCTCTCGGACCTCTGCTCGGTTTCTGCTTTCTTCTTTTTTTTTTTGTTTATTTTGGTGTTTGAATTTGAGACGGGAAGGGAGGCCTCGGCGGTGGAGGTGCACGCCGGTGGTGGTGAGGGTGTTGTGGTTGTGGAGTTGAAATTGGAGATGGAGGCGGCGATGCAAAGGGGGTTGTATGTGGTGGAGATGGCGGATCTCGGTGGTGGTGGTTGGCTGTCGGAGGTGGTGGCGGATTTGGGGGTTAAAATGGAGATGGAGGCCACGGGTGGAAGAAGCTGTGATGGTGGCGGAGGTGGTGTCGCCGGCGGAGCTCCGGCGATGACGGCGCCGGAGGTGGCGGCGGCGGCGGCAGTGCACTTTAGGGTTAGGGTTAGGGTTTTGTTCTAGGGTTGGGATGAGGGGTAATGGGCTTGCTTAGTTGGATTGGGCTTAATCCATTTTATTTCTTTATTTCATTTTGCTTAATAGACAATCCAAATTAGTATAGCCCAATCCATTTTCCTATTTGTGGACTTAATTAATTAATTTGAACTCATGGACTTAATAGCATGGTCCAAACCAAATAATGAATTATGGACTTAATCAATTCAACACTTATAATTTAATTTAATAAATTTCATAGGTTATATCATCTATTAATTTGCCATCGTTAGCAAAATAATTCGAGACTTCAAATTCCTTATCTCGGACATTTAATCATTATTCGGTCACTTGTTAATTTCATAATTTAGTTGACCAAGTATTTTAATCGAGTCATATGGGTTAGTCCTAGAATTTAATCCATCATTTAATGTTAAATCTCATTCTTGCAATTCAAATTTCTTAATTAGATAATTTGCTAGTAAAACAGTCATGATTTCTATAAACTTATTGACTAAGTATTTTTAATTTAATTATAGTGATTAATTGCTGACATAATCCGAGTCAATGTTATTCAATCTAACACTTATAAATTAACGGACCTAACTTAAAAGTTTCTAGCGTCCGCCCATACGCAATTAGGGTTTAATTTGCGCTAAAAATATTGGTAGGGTATTTAGGTCTAAAATTAGCTAATTAATTTATACTAAGATTCGATTAAATAGTCGTTGGTTTGAAAAATTATATTTTTCATTCTTCAAATTATTTAATGATCAATAATTTATTTTAGAAGGCATTTATATATATATATATATATATATTTTTTTTTGAATTTTTATTTAAAAATTATACGGAGTGTTATAGTCCACCCTCCTTAAAATAAGGCTTCGCCCTCGAAGCCTCACGACAAAACTAATAGTAATTTAGATGTATATTTTCTCATACCCTTTTTTTTTATCTATTTATTTCCCCCTTTTTTTTTTTTTTTTTTTTGGAAAACTTTCAATGGGTTATCGATCAATTATGATTCTCTTCAAACGGCCACGGATGTTTATCCTTAATATCCGCTCTAACTCCTTTAGTCGCATCCTTTTTACATGGTATGTATTATCGTACCTTTATAATCAAATTCTAATATGCCGATGGACCTATATGATTTCCTCTTGGTCCTTAATTATTGAGGTCAAATTTGGGTTGGCTCATCATTCCTTGATGACACATATTCTATCATATCCTAAAGGTATCCGGAATAAGTCTAGGACAAAAACCTATTAATATGTTATCTTATTCCCTTTATGAGGTGTCCAATGACACAGTTGAAATTGGTAGTCTTCTTTTGGGTATTCCATAATCCTTCGTAAATTTCATTTTTCCATGTTGGTTCCGTTGCACTTTGGAGAAATTGTTTAGTTATCTAATAAGGTATATTAGAACATGGTTTAGGTAAATGATGATGGAGTTGTCCAGTTAAGAATTCTCTACCAAATTTGACAAGTAAATGTTTTACTGGATATAACAATTTAATGACCTTGAGCTAAACTTTGCTCTTGATGGTTCCATAATTTTACTTAAGCATGAGCATTCAACCTAAACATTTGGTTATAGGTCAAACCAATCCTTTCAAAGGAAAAAGAAATTTTAAATATTACATCGGGGATTATCATTTAGATGGAAGCTTAAAATGCTTCGCAACAAAAGGGAATGCCTTGGTTGTACATATCAAGCGCATTCCTTGGTTCAGAAGTTGGAGTATGATCGCTCCACTTGCATATCATTTTACCATGCCCGATTGATCGATGTTTCTTAGAGAGTAATGATATAATCTAAACTGACATATTAGGGGCTATTCCCACAGCAAAACTCGAAATGTCCTCCAACGAGTGTGCCCGAGCTCTCCTTTCTATCCTTCTCAATGATTGCCCGAGTTGTCCTTATGCAACCTTCCTTGATTACTTCTTACCGCAGGCGGCGGGGTTCCTAGGCTTTCTATTCAGGAATGCTTCCGTTTGGAAGCGATGATCTCCATTTAAATCATTTCGCAACTTATTAGGATCCAGACGGGTGCTGCAATCTTTAATCCTGTGCCCTGTGAGGCCACATCTGAAGCACTCTCCATCTTGCGGGCATGCCTGCATCCAATGCTTCCTGCCGCACTTTGGGCAGCGTGCGGCCATAGGGGGATGATCATTACTTCTTAGATTAGGCCCGTCAAAGTTGCGATGCTAGTTCCGGTTTCCTCTGTCCGGGTTCCTCTTGATGCGCCCCTCCTTATCGGTTTTAGAGGTTTGCCCGATTTGCTCTTTTCCCCGTTTAGGCTTCCGAACTCGCTCAACTGTCATTGCCCGATCATATAGCTTCTGTAGGCTAAAGAATTGTTTCCCACCTAACCCTTCTCGAATCTCTCGGTTCAATCCGAGTTCGAATTTTTGGGCCTGGGAATGTTTGGTGTTCACTAACCCTGGAGCGAAGCGGAGGAGCTCATTGAATTTTTTGTAGTACTCATGGACAGAGAAATTTCCTTGTGTTAAGGTGACGAACTCCTCATACTTAGCGTTCTTTACACTAGTTGGGCAAAATCTCGCCCGCAGGCTTTCCTTAAACTCTGGCCAACCAATGTCTCGATTCTCGTGGTTTCGCCACCAGGTGTTTGCCTGGCCTTCCAGGAAGAATGTAGCCACCTCCACTTTCCTTTCCTTGGGGCACCTTATCGCCTCTAGCAGTTTGTCGAATTTCTCGATCCATCCTTCCAGCTTATCCGGGTCCTCTTGTCCGGTATAGCTCGTGGGTTGATACTCATGTACAGCCTTGATGAAATCCGTGGTTGGTTCCCCTTGTATTTCGTCCCGTGCCAGTTGTCGCTCTACTGCGGTACCAATAGTTAACATTACTTGTTCCAATCGAGCTTGTCGTCCCTCTATAGCTTCTTGCCTATCCTCCATGGGATCAGATGCATATAGGGGGTCGGCCGGACGTTTTCCTGGGCGTCCTCGTGGTGGCATCTGAAACATTATCGTAGTCTTAAGAGAATTTCATTTGCTCTTAATTTATCATTTATCAAAAAAATTTATTATTCTTCCAGTAATTTTGTGATTATGAAATTTTAAAATTTTTCGGGTGGAAAATTTCACCGTCCTTTATCAGAACCCTAGTCCTTAATAATTCATACGCTTTCTCGAAAAGGGGATGAAATTGTTGTTATGGGCTCTAGTGTCCTTATCAAGGGAAAACTATAGGAACAACATATTTGGGACAACTATCGAGGTAGACAAAAATTATACGAAGGGCGAGTGGGAGAAGTATTCTCACTACCGGCCTTCTATCTCAATCAACCCTTAAGTGCATTCTCCTCCAGAGATCGAATTCAAAATTTATAAGGCTCAAAGGAATAGGAGGAATGATTTGGGTTATCCTTTAAGCGCACGATTGTTGGTAATAATTCCTTTAAGAATATTTCCAAGAAAATGTTCAACTATCTTTGTCAAATTGGCGTATGGATTTGAGGGAAATTCGTAAATGTTTTATAAAACTCGTTGTGAGTTTACAATCTCTTGGTGTTCTTTCAAAATATTCGCGTCTTATCTTTAAGACGACATAATATTTTGAAATTTCTTGTTCATGGTCATCCGCATGATCATGTTGTTAACATATAATTCATGCTCTTATAAGTCTAAGGTATAACCTTATGTTGACTAAGGCGAGAACGCAATTCGTACTAAGGCCATAAAACAATTTGTGATACGGCTAATTCTTGATAGATCAAAGAAGGGTCATAGACCATTTCAATACCATGTTACCACTTGGTAGGTATAACTTTGGGGTAAACGTTCCCATACCTTACCGATAGTAAAAATAAAAGTAATCGCAAACATCGTCACCTATTGTAGGCATCATCTTACGTAATAAGGCAACTGAACTGAGAAGCCAATAAACTAGTGCAATACTAGTAGGTTATCCGAGGCACGTCTAGGGGTAGATACTAAGGGATGCTTAGCACAACAACAATAAAAGTATTGGAGAGAGACTCTAGCTCGGAGTCCGATACCTTGGGAAATCATTGTCAAGAATATACTTGTAATAAATCAAAATTCTGCTCGTGCCTATATGCATATGTGTGTGTGTCCCCATCCCAAAATTTAACTTTTAAAAATACTTGGCATAGTCTTTTCAAAATACTTCGTGCAAAAATTTCAATAATTTAAATGCACTACTTCTTAGAGCAAAAACGGCTCTTCAAAAATATTTCTCATGCAAAAATTGCAATAATTTATATGCACTAATCCGAATGCTTCCAAATACTTTTCGTGTAAAATTAATAATTTAAATACACGACTTGCATAGCCACCTGGCTTTTAGAAATAAATTTTTGGTGCATGAATTTTAAAAATTTCAGATGCACAATTCCAAGAGCAAAACGCTCTGATACCAAACTGTAACACCCCCATTTTCCCTCAAGATGCAGCGGAAGGAAAGAGCGGGAACAATGGGTGGGGTGCTACTGCCACGTATTCCGGACTACCCGAAATACGCTAAGGCTAGCATAAATAATTGCAGAAAATCAGAATTGAATGTATATGCTAACCACGTTCCGGACAAGCTAGCATATAATTCACAAAGAGGCTTATATACTATGAGAAGTATAAAATAAGCTTGATAAAAATGTTTGGTATGGCGTAACCAAACGGAGGACTGCATTCCTCAAAGCGCGCAATAACAATAATGGAGTAAATCCATGGAAGTTTTATTTCATAAAAAGGGGTTGTCTATTTCATACTAAAAAATACTGTTAAACGCATAATGCATTGTTTAAAACAGTAGGGCACCATATCTTCGTAAATGGGATAAAACCCAAATATTTTGTTTATGCTCGATAAATCACTATCTATGCCAAGTAACAACTTTTTATCCCAAAAAGGGGGTTTAAAATATACATTTTCATAAATAATACCCCAAATCGTGCCCGTGCAGATGATGCCTTGCAGATCTCAAAACCTGAAAGGAAATGGTGACAAGTGTAGAGTCAGCGAAAACAATCGCTGAGTAAGTAGACGTTTACTCCCGGAGGAGGTAGGGTTGCAGAAATAATTTAAAGACAACAGTTATGGTAATGGTATGCTAGAACGAGAATTAATTTAAGCACAGACAAAATCCATATAAATCTAATCCCGGGAAGAGACAATATGACACTATGCGTTACCAAGAAATAAATTTCTCAGCCAACATGATGTGCAGGTTTCCTGTTGTAGGGCCCAAATCTCACATACATTCAAGGGTTGTGGTGGAGGTAAGAAATTTCCTCAGACCACATTGAATCGAGGAATGACATCGGGCTGATTTCCATCAGTCCCCGCAAGTCGTGTATTACAGGGAAACGGCGGAGAATTTACATCAGTCCCCGTAAGTCGTGTAACACAGGCAAACGGCGGAGGTGGCAGCAGCGACCCAAAACTTGGACCCAACCCCGTAACAATGCGCGCTCAAAAATCCATAGGACATTGAGAATAATTGCATGTATTGTAAAGCACAGTAAAATGGCATACCAATAATCCAAAAGCAGTAGGGAGCTATAAGCATAAATTTAAAATAAGAAAGCGGTAGTAAAAATTATGCTTAAGCTAAAATAAATTTGGCTTTACTCCAAAGAGTAAAAATCTACTTACAGTCACCGTGGATGGAATGGACACGACACACGCACGGCCTACGAGCAGATATCCCGTTACAGCTATTTGACTAGCAAAAATTATAATATTAACATCATATGCTATAATGATATTTTAATGGTAATAATAACTAAAATTTTCAAATTTAATAAATCTTACCGAACACTATCACGGACTAGCTATCTGTACTAATCCTTACTGAGCTCTAAAACTCCTTAGCTTGCAGAGAAAATCCCACTCAAAACCCAACTACTAAAAAAATTATTTTTAACAATGCTACTATAATCCTAAACTAGGCAATGGAAATAGCAAAGAGAAGGAAAAGAAATTGGAGCCGGATCATGAAAGGAGAAAGGAAATGGGTGTTATATATAGACAAGTAGATCGGAATAAAACAAGGGTATCAGCCTTTTGTCCACTCGAGCTGCACCCTTTCCTAATTTTTTCCACTGTCCGCATTTAATGCTCCTGCACACCCTTGGTCAATGTCCTTGTTTGCCTCATTTTAGCCATTTCTTGTCCACTTCTCCAAAGCCCCCCCTGCACTCTCACCTTTTGTGTCTCCCTCACACTTTTGTTTTCTTTGTCCTCACTAGGGTGCCTCTCCGGCGGTGGCGCGGCGGCGGAACAGGCGAGCGGCGGCAGCGGCAGCGGCTGGTACTGGGGCGACTGCTTCTCTCTCTCCCTCTCTCTCTCTTTCTCTCTCTCTCTCTCGGACCTCTGCTCGGTTTCTGCTTTCTTCTTCTTTTTTTTTTTTTTGTTTATTTTGGTGTTTGAATTTGAGACGGGAAGGGAGGCCTCGGCGGTGGAGGTGCACGCCGGTGGTGGTGAGGGTGTTGTGGTTGTGGAGTTGAAATTGGAGATGGAGGCGGCGATGCAAAGGGGGTTGTATGTGGTGGAGATGGCGGATCTCGGTGGTGGTGGTTGGCTGTCGGAGGTGGTGGCGGATTTGGGGGTTAAAATGGAGATGGAGGCCACGGGTGGAAGAAGCTGTGATGGTGGCGGAGGTGGTGTTGCCGGCGGAGCTCCGGCGATGACGGCGCCGGAGGTGGCGGCGGCGGCGGCAGTGCACTTTAGGGTTAGGGTTAGGGTTTTGTTCTAGGGTTGGGATGAGGGGTAATGGGCTTGCTTAGTTGGATTGGGCTTAATCCATTTTATTTCTTTATTTCATTTTGCTTAATAGACAATCCAAATTAGTATAGCCCAATCCATTTTCCTATTTGTGGACTTAATTAATTAATTTGAACTCATGGACTTAATAGCATGGTCCAAACCAAATAATGAATTATGGACTTAATCAATTCAACACTTATAATTTAATTTAATAAATTTCATAGGTTATATCATCTATTAATTTGCCATCGTTAGCAAAATAATTCGAGACTTCAAATTCCTTATCTCGGACATTTAATCATTATTCGGTCACTTGTTAATTTCATAATTTAGTTGACCAAGTATTTTAATCGAGTCATATGGGTTAGTCCTAGAATTTAATCCATCATTTAATGTTAAATCTCATTCTTGCAATTCAAATTTCTTAATTAGATAATTTGCTAGTAAAACAGTCATGATTTCTATAAACTTATTGACTAAGTATTTTTAATTTAATTATAGTGATTAATTGCTGACATAATCCGAGTCAATGTTATTCAATCTAACACTTATAAATTAACGGACCTAACTTAAAAGTTTCTAGCGTCCGCCCATACGCAATTAGGGTTTAATTTGCGCTAAAAATATTGGTAGGGTATTTAGGTCTAAAATTAGCTAATTAATTTATACTAAGATTCGATTAAATAGTCGTTGGTTTGAAAAATTATATTTTTCATTCTTCAAATTATTTAATGATCAATAATTTATTTTAGAAGGCATTTATATATATATATATATATTTTTGAATTTTTATTTAAAAATTATACGGAGTGTTATAAAAATAAATAAGGATATTTGCTCCACTTGATATTTTGTTTGTGTTCCGTCTAATGGATCCGTGTTCCATCGAACAGATACTACCAAACCATAATTATCAAATGTAGAATTTTTAATATTTTTATCATGTTTTTGGATTTTTTAACATAAAATTTAATAAAAAAGCAATATTTTTGTATTTTTCAATGCCAGCTTATTATTTATACAAACTTGCATAAATCTGTTAAATTCAACTGTGTTCTTATTTAAATAAGACCGGAATGCGATCAAATGTCCGTATTAGACACGGAAATATATTGAAAATAATGGTCAATTTTGGCCATTATCACATCCTCACATTTAATACTGATCGTCCCCGAGCAGTCAGAGTCAGTGTTCCTAGGAACATGGACTCTGCATATTCAATCTATTTGCGTGGCTTCAAAAATATCATTCTTTTTATATTGGGATAAGACAATCGAAAACTACAAGTATTAAACTCTCTTGATTGCAGTGTTTAATAAAATGATACTTCTCACTTAATTTGGCATACAAATCAGTCATTATTGATAATTTTTCATGAACATCATGTTTAGAAATAATCATTGATTTAATTCTAGAATTAAAGCATGACATGAATAGAAATTAGAAATGAGGCCTCAGATATAGTATAAGCGGAAATTTCACTCACTCTCAAAATTGGGGTTTCATCGCGAACGCTCATAATCAAATTTAATTAAATTATCCCATAAGCTTGCAATTGGACCAACTCGCCACCGGCTCATTTCTTCAAATCGAGATTCCGAGGTCTTATTCAAGGGTTATAACGGGGCATGCGGTTGTAACATTTGGTAGGAAAGGGAATTATTGGGCTAGAAGTGGCAAGAATTCATTTATCATAACATGGCATTATTTTTATTTAAAACTTATGATCATCAGTATTTTTCTTTCTTTTATGTTAATATTGCATGACATTAGACTATGTCTAATTTGCTTTGTCATTTGCAATTTATTTGTGTTGAAAAGAGTTCAACATTTTTTTTTTCTTTGAATCGGATTTGGATACCGATTTTATTTTCTTTGATGATCAAAATTCAATGCCTTGATAAAATTCATTCTTGCACACTTGGGTTTGATTTTCTTGGTCTTTTTAGAAGGCTAGGAATAATAAAGAGGGCTTCAAGGAAAAATTAAGATTAAGGCTCAAATTGGTTAATCCTAAAGGGGAAAATATTTTTGGGTTTGGAATTCAAAAGAAGGCCAAAATTTTGGTTTTACTAGGTGCCTCGATCATATGCTCGATTTTTGGAATATGGCATGATCTTGAATCGGTCCCAATCGCAAGTTCTAGTTTCCTTTAATCAAAATGGTTTTCACACAACCAAGAAATAATGAGTAAAAGTGACTCATGGCTCAAATCTCACATGGAGTGTTTCATTCATGTCATACATTATTCTTAAACAAAATCTTTGAAAAATTCTTACAATATATTCAATTAAATTCTCAACATGAAAATTCATTACCCAACAAGATGATGATATCATTAAATTTTTATAGCTCAAAACCTCAAAAATTCATATCATGTCTGTCTTCAATTATATTATCCCAATTTAAAAGTTTGAAAATTTAATCATAAACCAAAATCAAATATGTGAATTCATTAGACATATTTAAACATGCTTTATACTGGGTTTAAATATATAAAATACTAAAATAAACAAAATAAAAATAACACACTTTTTTTTTTTGATAAATATTTAAGTGAAGAATCAACATCCTCACATTTTGAGCCTTGCTCGAAATGTGAGTAAATCAATTCCTTCTTAAACAAATTAAAATAAAAATAAAAGAGGAGGGAGGGAGGGAGAAAATAGTTACATGAAAACTATGAACATACTTCCGATAGCCTTTTTCGTCAAACCAATTAAATGTTCGACGATTTTGGCTATGTGTGATCGTTTGGTTCATCGAGCAAGGCAATTGTTCGATGCCCAATACTTGGAAAAATTCTGATTTTCATCAAAATTGTTCAATCACGTTTTTGGATTTATAAAATTTAATCTACCATATTTACTTGCATAAATTAGGTTGGATTAATTCTGTTATTATAAAAGTTATTCCGGATTTTAAATTGCTTTAAATTCCAAGAATACTTTCAGTTAATCACAGAATCGATCCAACCGGGAACCTGTTTTGGAGCTTTAATTTTCTTTTCGGTAATTCCACAAATTCCTGCAAAGCAAACACAGAAGAAGTTATCGGGTTTTCTCAAAAATATCAACATCCTCACATTTAGAGTTTTAGTACTCTAAATGTGAGTTAGTTGATTAATACCCAAATTATTTAGTATAATATGCACAAGAGATATATGTATAAATATATATATACATATATATATATGATTTTGACTTGCAGAAATTTAGGTTGGATTAATTCTGTGCTTGTGAAAATTATTCCGGATTTTATATTTCTTTAAATTCCGGATATAATCTTCGGTCAATTACAGAACTAATCCAACCGGGAACCTCTTTAGATGCTCAGTCAGGATAGGGGCGACGGAAAGTGAGATGATGGTCGTGGCTTGTCCGATGGTGGTGAGCAAATGGTAGTCCGAAGATCTGCTGCTCCATTTGTTGTTTCACCAGTGATGAGGGTTTCCTCAGCGCAGTGGTGGTAATGAGGTGGATGGGCGATGGAGCAGCGGTGGAGCTTCGTGGTCCGGATGTGGTGGAGATGACAAACACGTGAGTCTCACGTGTTGTGCAATTTACAATTGCAAATTAGTGTAGCCCCAATGCTACACTTCTCCCTTTTTCTTTGATTTTTCGTTTAATTAACCTCGATTTTACAATTGGAGAGGTGTAAAATTAAACGAAAAATCAAATTAGTGTAGCCCCAATGCTACACTTCCACATTTAACTCCTTATACCATTTTTGGCGGCTCCATGATTCCTGCAAGACAAAATATCCAAATGGTTAGATTTTCTCCCTCAAATCAACATCCTCACATTTAGAGTCTTAGTACTCTAAATGTTTAATTGATTTGAAGGTACTTCTCTGTTCTGAAATAAATATACTAAAATATACTAAAATACACTAACTAACTATGAGTAATCAGGAGTGTAATTTTCTTAATAAACAACGCTGCATCCTCCCCGGCAACGGCGCCATGAAACTTTAGAAAATACTCGTGTGACGAAATTGTCAGGCATAAACTCGGCCATCGATTCCGTTATCGATAGCCGTATTTGCTCGGACAATGTAGGGGTCTGCATAATCCCTTGTAGCGGTTGAGAGGTGCTCGCCGTCTCAACGGCGTCCTCAAACGATGTTCGCTTGATTGTCTGGTCTTGTAGGGACATGTCTTCAAACTCTTGTGCCAGATCAACGATGATTCTTCTGGATCTAAGACGCATGTACTACTGAAGCAGATATGGTCTCAAATCGTGTCCCACTGGGCGTGCCAATTTGTTAACGCTGGAAATCTTTAGAGGAAAGATCTCTCTTTTATTGAAGAACTAGGGGAAGGATTACAAGAAAACTAGAAAAGCAAATACAGTAATTTAGAGAAAGCGGTAAAGGAATTTAAGAACAGAAAACATTAAAATGCAGGAAAGCAATAAAGAAAGTAAAAATAAAAGACGCTCTCTTGAGGAGTATTGAAGGTGTCTCCCAAGTGATACCGCATCGCATATATATATAGGGGTGATGAATCTTCACTCCATGATCCTGTCTGGATTTGTTCCCTTATGCAGTGTCTTGCCTTGATATGTTTCCTTAATTGAAGACCTCCATCCTGATTCTCACACGGCCTCCATCTTTCTAGGGTTTCCACCTTGATTCGCCATGCCTCTCTTCCGTATTGGGCCTTGAGAGTATCTCTTCTTTCAAGGTATATCCGGGTTTTGGAGACGTGTCCTCCCCCTTCCGAATATATTTTCACCAACTGGTTTGACTGGGCCACTGGAATTCTCGCTCGAGGGTATCCTCACAGAATGTGTGATCTAGACTCCAAGTGGGTGATCTAGACTCCCTTGGGTTGGGTGATCTAGACTCCAAGTGGGTGACCTAGACTCCCTTGGGTTGGGTGATTTAGACTCCCTCTTTCGGATATATTTTCATCACAGACTGGGCCGGACTGTGCAAACATAGATGGGCCTCCAATATTGTATTAACGAACATGGACTTTAATATTTTTTCTGGGGTTAACAAGAATAATGTAAGGAAGATGTCCGTAAAATTTGACCAAAACAAATTTTTCCTCCAAAATATTTTTAAAATGATAGAGGAATTTGTCGGTGTGACCTTTCTTTGTTGATGGGTCCCTTCGGACCAGATCTGTTATTTCTTGTACGTTCACACAAAGAGTTCAAACACACACTTTGAACTCCGTTAGACAATCTAAAGATAAAGTAATTAAACTGAAATGAAAAGAGGCAGTGTAAAGGAAAACAAACAGATTTGTTGGCCCAGTTCGGTCACAACTTTCGTCTAGGAATACCCAGCCAGGACAGTGGCCTAGATGTTCAAACACCGGGTTCCAACTTGAACATAGCGAACTTAAATCACAGGCACTCTAATTTCCAAGCAGGAGGTTGATGGAGCCAAAATACCCTCTTGGTGATAATCTCCCTGACTCTTCTTCAACCCCTTGAAGCGCCTTGCTCCGAGTTCCTCGCGAACCATTCCAGTGATTTGATCCTCGTCTTACAATTGTGCCGGTAACAAGTTTTGACACAAGGCCTTGAGTGATTTCCTTTATTGAGTATGGCTATCACAATCAAGGAACTATGAACATGTTTTCTTCTTTAATTCACTCAATATAATAGAATCACCACTTCTTTGTTTAAAGTCAATCCTCCATACCAATATGATTATCTTTGTGATCTTCTGTACAATGAATTGAATGGCTCTCTCTTTTTCAGCCAAATCAATAAACAATCATGAATAATCTCTTTTCAAAGAACTCTCTCGATTCTTCAAAGGGTGCAGGCTGATATAAGGTGAGTATATTTATGCTAAGGAAGGTGAATCATATTGCCTTTTAATCCAAACCTTCCATAGCAGCACTTTCCTTAGCCGTTGGAGCTTTCAATGTTTGCAGGTCTATCCGAAGGAATCCGCTTGAGCCGTTGGAGTTCATTACTCAGATGATTGAAGAATCATTCCAAATTCAAAGCAGGATAAGGTGGAGTTCGTATCTAAATTTTTAATATAGCATTCAAAAATCGGTTTGGAATGCATTCAATAAAACATGGTTATAACAATCTCCTCATTTTACACTTGCAATAGATCAGCGAATGCGTTCTTGTCCGGACACCGCATATCCGGAGTGTTATGGATATGCTTGAGTTGTGTTATTGTGTGGGAGTAATGCATATGGCAGTTTTTTGATTAGTCAATTTCCTTTTATAATTTATCATTAATTGAATATTTTTTAGAGAGGTTACATTTTTTATTATCCGGTAATCGTGGGTAATTTATGGAATTATTATTTTTATTACACGTGTGGTGTGTTTCGAATGATGTCCGATTCTATTAAGATTTTGAGTATTTTATTAATTTTTTAGCAGATTTTGTGGGGTTTTGTTGTCTCCCTATCATTGGACCAAAAGTTGTCCTATTTTATATCATCCACTTGTTATTCGAATATCACCGCGTCATATACATGTTCCTTGAAGAGGTCTATCACAATGGATGACGTTATCAAGTTTGTGGGACACGTCCTATTTTACAATGCATGATGCTTTATACTATATTTTCGTGTGCTGCCATACAGTTTTTACTGTGATATGTGGCATATTATATACGAATTTGAAAGTTGCAGCTGTATGTTCTTTATGTCATGCTGATGTGTTGCCCTGATTATCATACTATGCTATGAACATGTTTATTTGATGCTCAACTAATAGCATTATAATGTTGTGTGCTATAATTTTGTATTAGTTATGATATCATTTGTCTCTCTCCCCCCCCCCCCCCCTAATGCTTATGTGTTGCCTTGAGTTACATACTGTGCTATGAACATGTTTATATGATGCTCTACTACTAGCATTATAATGTTGTGGATGTGTTTTAAATAATATATTTCTGTGTTCACCTAATTCTCATATTGTGCTATCAACACGTTTAGCTGATGCTATAATAATTGCTCTTCCATGTTTCACTTGAAGCATGAGGCTGGTACAGACAATGAACAGACAAAAGCCCACCTCAGAGCCGAATATGACCGCCTTCAGATGGAAGTAGAAGCAATGCAGAAACGTATGAAGGAAATTGAAATTCAATTGGAGTGCATTGAGATACAGGAGGCGTTGAATGCAGAGGCTGAAGCGGAACGGGCAGCTGAGCATGAGGCGGATTTTCATACCCCGACAGATTCTGAAACAAATAACGAACCTGTTGGTGATGCAACATTTGGTGATGGGGCTGCTGTTTCAGTTGTCTTCCCGGCGGTAACTCCCAACACCAATGTTACACGGCTACAAGAAGCTTCGTCCACATCGGCAATAGTTTCTGCCGACGTATCGGGAGGCGATTCACTACACACACTCGCGTCACCGCCATCTTCTTCGATTCCCAATTGTGATATTGAGTCGTCAAGGATCTCCAAATTTTCTTCACCGCCCTGCGAATCGTACCCGAAATCTGCGGGTGTTGTATCACCTCCACCGGAATGTTTGTCGGAGAATGCTATTGGACCCTCGATTCCGTCACCCAAACCGTCCGGCGAAAATTGAGGTCGATCATCCCCACACCGGAATGGTTGTCGGATAATGCTATTGTCGGAATTACAGATATTGCGTATGTTTGCCAATTGAAATTGCACAATATGCTTTTCCCATTAATTCTGTAAAATTGGCAGTTTCATATCATGTCAACCATTACTCCAATAATCATGGGAATCAGTGATACACATTCCATTTTTAATAAATGCGCCCGCATGGAATGATAAATCCTATTCTGGACACGTAGCACAAGATCCTCAAAGTTGGAACACCACCGCTTATCCGGACATTAAATCATCCGTATAGTAACCTAATTGATAGATCAAGGGCATGTTTGAGAATTAGATGTAAATTGTTAATTGATTACATGGCAATAAATTAGACAAAATTAGTTTTTTGACAATTTTGACATAGCTTCTTGCAAAAAAATAAGCTAAAATCCAAAATGCAAGCTTGCAACAGATTTAAAAAGGGTTGATTAGACACTTTTCATAAAAAAAAACGTTGTGACGAATAGAAAAAAGGAAAATGAGACATAAATAAACGGTTGGATGGAGTATTATTTATTTCAATTTAAAAAAAAATTAAAAAAAAAAAACCTAAAATAGCCACTTAAAGGAGACCATTTCCGCTTTTTAGGCCAGCATGTGAAGAGTGTTTGCAAGTGGGACACACACGGCCCATTGTAGCGTTGACTTGGTCAAATTGGCCCTAAATTTGGCCCAAATGTCTATTGGTGGCCTAAATCCGCATATTCAATTTTTAGTGAAACAAAAGTGAATAACATACCTATTGATGGCCAAAAAAATATTTAACTCTTTATGCAAATCGTAATTCAAAAGCCAAGAATGCTATTTTCAATACGGTAATTGCCGATCAATTCTGTCTCATCTCAAGATATAAAATTGCATATGATGCATGGTTACTTCTCTCCAACACCTACGAAGGTATGACATCGATAAGGAAGTCCAAACGTATCACCATTGATGCTTAATTCATAAATTATATATGATGAGAATGAAACAAATGAGGCTCTTCAGCTTTTTGGTAAGAAATATTCTCAGCAGGATATTGTTGGAAAAATTGTTGATACTCTCCCTGAAAGAGTCAATGCGAAAATTAAAGTCTTGGAATTGTACAAAGATTATGATACAATGGCGGTGGAAAAATATATCATATGGTCCTTTTTCGTTTCCAAAAATCGAAAATAGTCCTTTATCTATTTTTCGCCCCTATTAATCCTCTTTGTTAACACATAATATTCAAAATGGTTCTTTTTCTTACTTATCTTGTAATCTGGCTAATTATTTTTCTAAATTATGTCCACAATGCTTCGAATGTGGCGGATTTGGTCATATCAGGTTTGAATGTGCAAATCTAAAGAATAAGAAAATTTGTCATGTCACCTTCGATGATTCAGATGATGAGAGCAATTCTAGTGAACAGGAATCTTAATGGAATTGCCCTTGTCGATTCAGGCACATGGGATTCAGAATCAGGTTCTAACACAAAAATGGAACCAGGTACAATCATTAGCTCTATAGATAATGGTTTACTTGATCGAATTTGTTCATCATATAATAGGGAACACTAAAAGAGTATCGGAAAGCTATCTTAACTATATGATAAAACTTCTAAGAGGCTTGAATTTTCCATGACTGATTGTGAGCAACCTAAAGGTGTCAATGAGTGTAACACCCACATTTTTGGCCCAGTGGAAAGATAGTGTGTTATTCTAAAGGTTTCCAGCTTTGGAGTGAAGGTTGAACCCACAAACCAACATGAACTCTTTCCAATGCGCTTTGGCCTCACTTAAGCACACCCTAGAAAACTTCCCAGATGGTCACCCATCATAGAATTGCTCCAATGCAAGCACACTTAACTTTGGAGTTCTTATAGGATAGCTACTAAGAAATGAAGGTACGGTGTTGGTATGAGTAGCTTATTTCAATCTATTTAAGTAAATCTCCGGGGTATTACAATCCTCCCCCCATAAGATCGCAACGCCTTTGTTGCGCTCGGCGATACCCATATCTTTGGACGCCTCAACCATCCACATCCCATGGATATTTCACCCCGTTTGGCGCTTGAATATCACAACATGCGATCACAGTATGGCTCTGATAACATCTGTAACACCCCCATTTTCAGCAAAGCGGAAAGACAGGATGTTACTCTAGATGTTGCCAGCTCCGGAGAGAAGGCTGACCCCACAAACTAACACGAGCTCTTTCTAATGCGCTTTGACCTCACTCACGCACATCCTAGAAAACTTCCCTGGAGGTCACCTGTAACACCCCGGATTTGATCACCCAGGCCGGGATGCCACCGCCACACCTCCCAAGCAAGACACGACTTCAATCGAGCTCACTTGAGAGATGCAAGGCTAATGGTATAAAATAATTTTAAAACAAATAAGTCCGGAAGTACTCATATTTAAAAATAATAATCATCCATATACCATACTCATCGAGTCTACGCAGCGGAAATATAAGTTTGTACAGCGGAAATAAAATATAGGGCCGACATGGGCAAAACACGGGTTAACAGGCCCGTATGCAGTCTCATGCAGTAATTAAGAAATGTCCAAAATAAACCCCCCCGGATGTATGCTCATGCTTCATACTCTGCCATAGAAAAACATAAACAACATTTATCAGTATTAAGGAATAACAATTCCTAGCATAACAATAAAAGGGTTTTTAATTATTAAATTTTAAAACTCATTTTAAGCATGCATATTTAGACAATAATATAATTCATAATTTCTCATAATCAATTTAATTTAAAAATGATAATTTAAGGCATATGCATAAATTTAAAGACATAATTAAAAATGCATAAGTAATGACCTAATTAAATGAATAAAATTTGAGTCTTTTAAATTTTCCCCGTTAACTAAGAAGAGGACGCCACAACCATATATCTCAAGTATCTCGTTTCTCATGTATCAAGTTTCGAAAAATTGCCGAAGCAACCCGCATATTGCGCCATACACAGTACCACTCCGGAGCCTCGAGTAACCCATTCGGATAAACCCGAGAGTGTAGACTAATTTCTCAATGGCCGTTTTGGCACAATTTCACAATATTTCATATTTCGTCCACTCGGGCATGAATTTTAAGATAGAGGGGCACCCTGCAGAGCACTCACCCCTACTTCACGTGGAGATCTAGCTCAGCCTAGATTAACGGGATTTTAAAAAAAAATGTTTTAGTTGTTTAGACATATCTCACAAATCATGTGTTTCTCAAAAATCGAGTTTTTCAACATTTCGACCAAGCCATTGCCACAGTTTGCGCCATCTCCGTTTAATAATTTATTTCAAAGGCAATCGACTTGAAATTTTCACATTAGCTCAAACACGCTAACGAACAACTTTCATGTTTTAAGTTTTCCGAAAATAGGTGAGGAAACGAGTGAAATTTTACAATCTTTGCAAAATATAAAATCTGCCAACTTTTTCTAAACAGAGCATTGATTTTTGAAAGAGTTTTTGATATAGCAGACGATCTCCAAAATTTATGAAATTTTACAGACACTTAAAAGACACCAAAATAAACACGTTTTATTAGAGGCTTTTTATGCAAATTCATTAAAGATTAAGTCAGATTAATTCACTAAGTTCAGACTTAAAATCTGTGGACTTTTTCTTCAACGACACAGTGTATTCACAACGGGTTTTGACTACCCAACGTTAATGAAAATGCACGAAATTTTACAGGCATGATCCTAAACAATTATCTATAACTTTTATGTTTACACCAAAGATTAGGTTTGACCACAAGTGATAGAAAAATGCATATCAAGTTCGTCCATATAAATTGTCATGATTTTGGAAAAGTTCATGCATCACAGAATATGTTCGACATAATTTTGGGTATCAAATCTAAATGAAAATGCATGAAATTTTGTTAAAACCTAGATTATGATGTTAGGAACAAATCTCTAGTTCGGAGTTTTCCGTTTCGGATTCTCGAAATAGGGTTTTTC
The DNA here is from genome assembly GCA_030278955.1 of Hygrophila difformis. Taxonomy (NCBI): domain Eukaryota; kingdom Viridiplantae; phylum Streptophyta; class Magnoliopsida; order Lamiales; family Acanthaceae; genus Hygrophila; species Hygrophila difformis. Next base: position 35,658 of record JAOANR010000210.1, read on the forward strand.
GGCCAATCTCAGAAAACGCGTAAAGGTTGAATCTTTTATGTCTGATTTTAATGTTTGACTTAAAACTAATGTTTCAAACGGTTCTAAGCCACCAATATTGATATGTAAGGCATTATCTTACTTGATTTTTGTCCTAAACTTTCTCGGGGTCGTCCGGGCTCTAAGATTTGTCACGAACGGATCTCCTCAACACAAATCTTCCTCCTTTGGCCACGAATTCGAATCGAAATAAGAAATCTTGAGTTAGATCAAATTTTCGGGTTCGAAAAGTTAAACAAAAACCTACGAATGACTTACCAACAATCTGGAACACTAGAATTCTTGTTCTCCACTCCTCCTTGTTCGATTTTCGTCGCCGGAAAGTGATCGGAAAGCAAGAACTTGGTGATTTCGGGTTTTGGAAGAAGTTTGGAGATAATGGAGAGAATAGAGGCTGCTAGGGTTTGCTTTGGAAGAAAATTATGAGTTCTAAGACTCAAAATCCGTCCATATACTCCTTCCCTCTCGGTAGGGCTGCATCCTGGGCCGGGTCGTGCGATCCGTCGGGCCTTTCATCCTCTCGTTCGGGTTTTTATCCTCCTACGTTCTCCGGATCGATTTTCCGGGTCATTCTCGGATTACGATTCCTATCCTAAATTTTATTTCGTCTTCAATTGACTTCGTATTCGAACTCTTGAATCCATTGAATTTAAATTCGTCGGCGTCGAATTCGTCGTCTTTCAATTCTCGTGCAATGATTTATTTATTTAAATCATTTTCGATTTTACGGTTCTTGGAATTAAAATTCCCTTGCTTTTCGAATTTAATTCCATTTCCTATTATTAAAAGTCTCGGGTATTACACCACTCATCCTAAAATTGCTCCAAGGCAAGCATGGTTAACTTTGGATTTCTTATATGATGTTTACAAAGAAAGAAATGTATATTTTTAATATGAGTAACTTATTTCGCTCCATTTAAGCCATTTTCTGGGGTATTACAATGAGGATCTGAGACAACAATCAGTGATCTCATCGAGGAAAAAGATAACATGGTTGTTGAATCTGAAACTCTGTCACAGATGGTATTGGAACTGGAAGTTGGAACTCAGGCTCTTCTGATGGATAAGGGACAGTTTGCTGTAAAACACAACATCCTAATTGTTAAGTTAATTAAAATCAAGGAAAAGCATGCCAAGGCAGAAAGCATTCTAGCATATATGAACAAATGCAAAGCTAAATTAGATGATGCTATTGCTACAGGTAGATCGCATGGCAACAAGCAAGGACATGGATATCAACACACTCACTGTTCCACTTCAAACACTAAGGAGAAAACCAAATTTGTTATCAGTGCACTGTTGGATGACACATACCCTGCAAAAGATGCCAGAACAATCCTCAAATAAGTTAAACGACCTAGGAATAAGAAAAGAGGACCACGACCTGTTCCTCTTACATGTGACTATTGCAGATTGGAAGGTCACAAAATAAATCACTACGGGAAGATTATCAAATATCTTCATGAGGATAGACCAGTGTCATGGCCAAATGAAGAAATGAAGAAGAAGATAACTGACAGAAGAGTATTGGTGGCAAAATCTACTGAAAATGTGGAAAATACATCAAATAATGATTCCTAAGGCTATTCATGAAGATGCTGGTGATGATCACGAAAAGAACAAGGAGATCCATCAAACAATCACATAGGAACTGGTGAATGCAAAGGAGACTGAAACTCAATAGTTCAGAGTACATGTTCAAACACCAGCTCGACCCCCACCTACTGGCCAGATAATTGAGCCGAAGGAATCTGAAAGGAGAATTCAAAGGCATCTTTTTATTAAAAAATTGGTCAAAGATGGCATTAAGTTCATTAAGCATGTTGGAGAGCGGTGATATTTTGACCAAGGCACTTGACTGGGGCATATTAAAAAAGTTGAGAAGGGAACTTGGCTTTGCTGCCTAGTCTGCAGTCTACATAGAATAAGTGTTTAAATTATGGCAATTTATTTCATCAATTAGTTTAAATATTTATTTTATATGTATTGGACTCTTGCCACTAATATGAATTGTTGCTTATTACTCTCTCTGTGCCATCACTACAAGAAAAATCAAAAATACCGACCGAAATCACCGACCGACATGTTGCGGGTCGGATTACCGACCGCAACACCGACCACACCTAGTGGTCGGTAAAAAAGAGCCATTACTGGGGTCCGGCTTTTAAGACAACCACTGCGCCGAACAACATTATTGCGGTCGGTAATACCGACTGCATTACACACCGCAAATGTGCTCGGTAATTTTTTTTCAATTTTTTTTAATTTTAATTATTTTTTTAAAAAAAATATAATCTACCGACCGCATTACCGACCTCAAATTGCGGTCGGTAATATTATTCAATTTTTTATATTTTAATTATTTTTTTTAAATATAATCTACCGACCGCATTACCGACCGAATTTGAGGTCTCTAAAGGTTTTTCCATTTATTTTATATTTTTATAAAATATTTCTTTTATTATTTTTAAAATTTAATTATTTATTTATTTTATAATTTAATTATTTGTTAAATATTATAAAGGGATTTTTTTTATTTAATAATAGATATAGATATAATTATAATTTTGATTTCATTTCTTAAATTTAATTAGTGATTTGATTCATTTTAACCATTTAATTTTATATTTTATTTAATTAATGAATTATTTTATTATTTATTTAATTAATATATCAGTTTTTATTTTATTTTTTTGGTTATTAATTTATGCAATTATAGTTACATATATTATATATATAACCCAATGCATATTATAAAAAGAAAGTTCGCGCGTCCGAGTGGCACACACCTGTGTGAGAAGTCATTGGGAGCAGGGTTCGAATCCCCTCTTCAGCAGTTGGGGAATACTTGTGGAGGATTTATTATATATGATACATGGCGAGTTTTCATTGGTAATGTTAAGGGTTGGAAAAGGTGGTTAGAGTTGAGGATGGTGATGGTGAGGTGGGCGGTTCGAGCCCTCCTGAGAACATTCTTTTTTTTCATAAAATAGAATTACCGACCGCAAATTGCGGTAGGTGATTCGGTCGGTAAATTTCTCCGGGACCTTTTGGGACCAGATAGTACCGACCGCATTTGCAGTCGGTAATTCGGTCGGAAAATTTACCGACAACCGTGCGGTCGGTAATGCGGTCGGCAAAGTCCCGACGGCAAATTTTTTTGGTCGGGGGAAAAATACCTACCAAGATATTATCGACCGACACTTGCGGTTGGTGGTGCGGTCGGTAAGCCCCGAAACGACCCGCATCCTGGGGGTTACCGACCGCAGGTGCATCTTAGATGTCCTGTTTGATTTTTGACACTGTTCATTGCTCAACTATGATTCAATATTATTGTAAGTATATAATTGAAGAAAATATTTGACTTCGATCTTGTTAAATTCGTTTGATTGTATAATTTTCGAAAATATATTTCACATATTTTTTACTTGTATATATTTTGAAATATTAGTGACTAGAAAAGTGTATCGGATTGTGTGCAAAAGTCAAACATGACATCTGACTTAGGACAGTGGGAGTATTAAACAATGTGGTTTTCAAATGGTTGGATTTGATTGATATGTCCGGGTCATAAGTACCGAATTCCAACGATTTCTGTTGAAGAGATAGATGCCAGTTCGAATATAATGTTTTGACACGACCGTCTTCTCAAATTTGCATCTGACTTAATAGGGAAGTATTGAACTCTCTCCTACATATTCTATACTTTTTTTTCGTCCTAATCGAGTTGTTTTATGCAAACGGACTATTCTTTGCGTGTCTACTTTGTTTAAAATTCTTGCATAAAACGGGTGTCTACACAAGGAAGGAAAGGAGGCAAACCACAAATAAAGGGGTGCAATATAACTCCTGAGAACATCGAAGAAAATTCCCCCACCATTGACAAAATTCGGGCATTGGATATTGTGCAGATGGTTGAGGGGGAAAACTCCATGATGAAAATTGTCATTACTCCTAAAGTTGTAGTCCCTCTGTACCATTTAACTTGTCTTGTTTGATTTTCTGAACACAATTTAATGCATCTTTTCAATTGTTAATATCTCAAAATGTTCACTGAAAATTTATGTAAAATATATATTATAAAACTACATGATCATACGATTCTAACAAGTCCCAATTCGACTATTTTTTTTCCAAATTACACTTACAATAACATTGAGTCAAAGTTGAACCACAAACAGTGTCAAAAAGTCAAATATGACATATTACCTGGGACGGAGGAAGTATAAAAGAAGATGAGATTACTGGGAACGAAACATTCTAATTGAACTAATTGAAATGACGCTCCCCCTAAGTTTCAGACTCCAATGCATCTGGAGAATGATGTCCATGCTCCTATAATATTGCGTGAATTTAATCTAGAAAATGGTGCGGTAGCCACATTAAATGCTCCTATTTTTAGATGATGATGAATGGCAATGACTCTTGTATTTTCTCAGAATAGTAGTTGGCCATTTTGGGAACAATGGGATCTAGAGGGGGAGTAAGATATCGATCAACCCCAACCAAATTTTCGTTTCATCTGGATCCCTCTGCTTGTTGATGCTGTTTGGTAAGTTTTAATATTTTACAGTTATGTTTTGTTTTGTTGTTGGAACAATGCTTTGGAATTGTTGAATGTTTGCCCTGGTCTGTAATAAGAGATACTCTGTGATTGTTAAATATTCTAAATAGTTATGACCGTTCTGTTTCAACTAAATGCTCCTCAGTTACTATTTTGTGAAGGAGCATTAGATAGGATTGTTGGGAATTTGATGTAATTGATGGTTGAGACTTATTGAGAATGTTATTGTTTTATACCACTAGAAGATAAGTATCAATTTCCGAGGATCAATACCTAGGACCGAGAAAATACTCCTCGGTACAGTTATCGAGTAATTACCGTTCCATTCATGCTCCTTTTTCATCGCACCCAATCCGTCGACTCTCCGTTGCCGTAAAAGGTAGGGTATTCTCCTCCTTCACTTCTCCCATTAACCTCTACCAGTATTTGTCGAGCTTCTCCGGCGACATCATGGAAACGGCGGCCAAGCTTATTTCAGATTTGTATCCATTTGAAATTCACCATCTTAACGGACGATGAATGGTAATTGATTCCCTGAAATGCTACTGACAGTTGAATTTATTTTTCAGATGATATTTGTGCATATATACATACGAAAATGTGTTCATTTGGAGTTTCAGGTCAATTTTATTCCTGCAATGTTTTGAAACCGTTTGGGAATGTTGAAATTAGAGTTCAATTGCATTTGAGTAGCTTCAAGAATTAATACTATGTTTGATCCTGTTCCTATTGAGAGAAGGGTTTCGAGGATTTATGGTTTTGTTAGATAGGTATTGTGATATCATTAACTAGCTACTCATTTGGATTTTTCTGGATGATTTAGTGAACAGATAATTCCTATGGCAAAGTGTAGTCGTGTAGAAGATTTCTTAATAGAAAAGAACTAACTATATATTTCAAATGTAGGAGCATAAGAGGTTAGATATGAGTTTGAATCAGAGTTATGAGTTTACAAGTTAGATTTTGACATTTTCGAATCATTTGTTAAATTTAATAATTGGTGAAGTTTTAATTGAATCTGAAATTTTCATACATCTACAGTGTAATGCAGCTATTGTTCAGCCTATCCAATGACGTAGAAACATGACACAGTGATGGCCTAATTGTTTATAGAAACTGGGATGGACCTAATTCAACATCGGTTTGGGGTGTTTTGCATAAGTATTTTGAACTAACTTATTTCTGAGACATTTTGAGACAAAATAATTTTTTTAAAAAAAAATAAAATAGAAATTGAAATAGGATATAAGACAGTTTTAGGTACTATCAATTACAAATGAAGTTAAAACTATGTTAAAACTATGCTAAACTAAGATATAATAGCACGAAAATAAGTAGCCCATTAAAAATAACATGTGAAACCATAATCTCAATACCAACTCCTAAAATGAAGTTGTTCATTGCCGGATACAATGTGTGCATTCCTATCGGAGACACCATCTCCTTCTGATTTTCAATTTTGTTTGACTTTCTCTAGATGGTTGGAGAACGCTTATGTTTCTATTGCCATTTATTTTATTTAATTAAATTTTTACATGCTTATTTCATTTAAAATAAACAAATTAATTCGATTTAATTTACTTTTTAGATTTAATTTATTTAATATAATGTCGATTTTATGTTATTGAATTTAATTCTTGATGTTATTATTAATAAAATTAATTTTATTTATTATTATGTTAATTTTTATATTTTTTAATATTTAATTTTATTTTTATTTTTATTATTTATTTTAATGAATATTTATTTCGTGTAGGGGTATTTTGAGCATGGTATGTTATGTGGTCATGGACAGTGCTTAATGTAGGCGCATATTAGTATTTGATGCGGTAGGTTTGGTGATTAGTATTTAATTATTTACTGTAATGAAAATGAGACAAAAAAATGTTGGAATAGACAAAAAAAGGAAAATGATGCATAAATAATGGAACGATTGAGTAATACTTCCTCCGTTCCTTTTTATTTCATACGGTAGGAGTTTTGTTACTGTTCATTGAGTAACTTTGATTCGACTTTTTAATACGGCTATATAGGATAAAAAATAGTCAAGTGAGATCTTGTTAGATTCGTCTAATCGCATAGATTTAGAATATCAAAGTTTAATAATTTTTACTTGTACGCAATTTGAGTTATTGAAGATTAAAATGTGTATTGGATTGCGTGAAATGTGGGTCCGTGGCAATTAAAAAGGAACGGAGGTAGTATTTAATTAAATTACCAAAAAAAAGTAAAACATCCACCAAAAGGAGATACGTTCCGCCTTTGGGCCATAGCGTGGCGAGTGGTGCACACGTGGCCCGTTTTATGTGGTATTGGTCAAATTGGCTCTAAATTTGGCCCAAATACTTATCGGTGGCTCAAATCCGAATATTCAATCTTTAGTGGGCAAAAAGTAAATTAGCAACCTATTGATGGCCAAAAAAAATCCTTAACTCTTTGTAGAAATTCTTTCTCCTTGTGTCCATTCTGATGTTGGTTTGAGATAACAAGTACCATCATCATGTTCAAGCAGGCGGATGATACCTTTTCTCCACTGCTTCCCGAACACCATCTTCAAGGGACATCACAAAGGATTCCATTCGATTCGTCCGGTATGAATAGTTCGAGCCATACAACATAGGTACCCTTGTAATAGATCCGGCTTGATAAGCAATATCGTCACTTATGATCTCGTTTTAGAGCGTGTGGCTCTGATACCAATTGATGGGTCCCTACAGACGACATCTATTAACTCATGTGTATCTATTCATTCACACAGAGAGATCAAACACACTCTTTGAACATTGATAGAAAGTTTATAGATAAAGTAATTAAACTAAAATAAAATGCAAAAGCATAAAAGAGAACAAAGAAATTTGTTGACCCAGTTTGGCCACAACTTTTATCTGGGGGATACCAGTTTATGGGAGATACCAGTTTAGTAGAGTTCAACTAGATGTTCAAAAATCGGGTTCCAACCCTAACATTAGCGAACTTAAATCATAGCCACTCCAACTTCGTAGCAGGAGTTTGATGAATCTCCCCAACTCTTCTTCAACTCCTTGAAGCTCCCCGCTCTAAGTTCCTCTTCAACCATTCCTTTGACTTGATCATCCTCTTGCTTCTTCAATTCATGTGGCAAGTTTTGATACAAGGCCTTGAGTGACTCCTAATTGAGTATGTCAATCACAATCAAGGAACTATGAACATGTTTTCTTTTTTAATTCACTCATGGAACAACAATAAAGGGATGAATAAAACGTTTTCTTTTTTAAATCACTCATGGAACAACAATAAAGGGGTGAATAGAATCAACACTTCACTGTTAAAAGTCGATCCCTTTTATCAATATGATTATCTGTATGTTCTTGTGTAGAAGGAATCAAATATCAATCTCTTTTTCGGCCATGTCAATTAACAATCGTGAATAATCTCAATTCCAGAAACTCACTCGATTCTTCAAGGGGTGCAAGCTAATATAAGGTGAGTATATTCTGCTAAGAAAGGTGAATCATATTGCCTTTTTAATCCAGATCTTCCACAGAAGCAGCACTTTCCTTCGGATATGATATATTCTTTCCGAGTTTTGCAGGTATATCCCACGGAATCCGCTTGTAGCCATTGAAGTTTCTTACTTAGACGCGCGGAGAATCACCCCAAATATATAGCATCGACTGGATAAGGTGGAGTTCCTATGTAGAGTTTTAACATAGTGTTCAAACATCGATTTTGGAACAGAATCAATAAAACCTAGTTCTAACACTTGCAGCGTGCCCTTAGAACACGTTGTGGACACAGATATGAGAACAACTGAGAGTAATTATTCATCTCTATCTTTATTATCATGTCCTTGTCTTCCTTATGCTGAGAGTAATTATACATCTTTATCTTTATCAAATTAATTATGGGTCCCACAGCCAAAGGAGGTCAGAAAGGAGGGCCCCACAGCCACCGCCACCTTCATCGCCGCTCCGGCGAGGTTGCCAGAATCTAACTGGAACTTTGCCAGAAAAGTCACCGTCACCTGTCAACTGCTGGTCAATGCCAGAACAATGATCGGAGGTAGTGGACCCTAGCCGGATAAAAGTTAGAAGGATTCTGCACACATCACGTCGCATGCCAAGCTCCACGTCGCGAGACCCATGTTAATGATGTAAGAAGACCTTCACGACGTAATGTAATGAAAGAGAAGAATTAGACACTTACGTCGCCAACCCCCTCTTATGTTGCTAAACCATGTTTCACGACGTAAAAGTGGTTCGCGACGTATAGCATTGTTTCTCCTGATGACATCGCTACCCCATCCTACGTTGCAAGACCAGTCTCTTGACGTAATCAAGGATCACCATGTAGTCTTCCCAGAACTTCACGACGTACCATCTTCCAAGCTGCCAACTTTCGTCGCTAGACCACTTCCACGTTGCGATCCCCGGTTTCACGACATCAACTTGCTTCGAGACGTAGCCATTCCAGTTTATTGTTTCCTTGTATCCGTCTTATTCAAAACATTGCTACAATTTCATAACCTAGTCTTTTAGGGTTTCCCTATATATGTGGGTTCCCTCACTCTTTGTAATCACTTTGATATTTTTTAAAACATATTTTCATTGAATCAAAGTCATATTTCTCTTTGAGAGCACACACTGTGTTCTCAACAATTTGTGATAAATCCTTTCGGTTTTCTCACACTATTGAAGATTGAAATATGCTTCAATGGCCTTAATGGAAGATGCACTCATGGTAACTATTTGTCTTGGGTAGATCCATCTTCCCTTGGTTATACTTAGTCCCCTTCTTCCATAAATTCCCTTATCGTTTAAACTATTTTCCTTTATTTTTATTGTTCTTCATCTTCATCCGGTGACCAACTTAGTCAAGCAATCAATCTATGGCATCAATTTAATTTGGTATCGAAGCAATTGTTTACTAGTTTATAGGATTTCTACACCATTTTGTTTCTTTCTCATCCATATAAAATCAAAACCCTAAAAATATTGCTCACTGGTTACTGTTCACTCTATATCCATTTTGCTCAGTCCAAAATTTCTAAAATTAGGTTGCATATTTGGATTCGGTAGTTTGTTTACATGGAGATTCAGATAAGGTTGGTAATTTTTGACCAAGGGATCTATTTTCTATAAATTTTTGAACTTTCGGCCATTAGTTTTCCAACTCTTGTGTGTTCTTGTTTTTTAGTCTCTTGAATCCGTCTATGTTCTTATGCATGAATGATTTGGAGTTTAATATATTAAATAGGCCATTGCATGCATGAACAGTGTGGATTTCGGGGGTTGGTTGAGTGAGTTATGTTTGAATGTTCTTGAATGCCTAATGATTGAGGAAGAACACCATAAATATTCTTGATTGGACCTTGTTTGATCCAAATTTGGTGTATTTGTTACTGTTCAACTAGAGTTAAGAGGAGACAAGATCAGTTTGGGTACAAGTGCTTTATGGGGAATTAATTGCAAAGGTACTGTTCTGACCACGTGTAAGGAAAAGGGGTCAAAGAAGGACAAAATTTGAAAATTAGGGTTTTGCACGTCGTAAAACAAAATTCACGTCGCAATACCCATCTCACGACGTAAGCGCACAACTTGCAACATAATCCTCATCCAAGGAGGCCAACTCCAGTTGCACGTCGCGATCCTCATCACGTCGTGAGACCACCTCTTGCGACGTAATACAGTCTCACGACGTAGGCATCACAAGTTGAAGTCTCGGGACTACGTCGCTAAGCAAGATATGTCGCGAAACACATTCATGTTGCGAGACCACCTCTCACGACGTAACTCTGTCTTGCGACGTCCATTCCAGGACTTGAAGAAATTGGAGGAACCAACTTACGTCGCTAGCCCCGTGTCACGACGTAACCTTTAGCGACATAAGTCTCTAGCGACGTGATCATTCTAGATTTTGAAAATTTGAATTTCCCACCACCTATTCCGGATTGCAACGTGTCACGCGTAAAAGCATCCAGCATTCATTCCACGCGGAACTTGAACTGAATATTTTTGAGTTACTTTGGAGTGTTTACAATAAAGTGGGTATTGGACTGGCACAACCATGAAACCTAGCTCTTGAAGCCACTTGAGCAGTTTTGCAATAAATTGGATATTGGACTGGCACCGTTTGAAACCTAGCCCTTGAAACCATTTGACTAATCGGCTCGTTCCTTGAGTGATTTTATAGTGAGCTTTTATTTTACACTTCTAAGTTGGGACTTATATCACTATTTATTACTTGAAATGCCTGTTTCAAACTGCGAACTCATATCAGATTGCATTACATCATACACATCTATATTGTTATTGATTGAGTCAAGCATATCACTCTGTTTCATGATTTGCGCGTCACATTTCTATTCCTCCTTGCATCTGATTGGGCCATTGAGTAGGTGAATTTCAACAGTGGTGTTGAACCAAGTGATTGAAGCATGAGGAGAGACACTCTACATATTTCTGTCATATTTTTCTAACTTCTTTATACCTATAAGTAATTTTGTTTGAGATGACAGGTAACAATGATGCTATAATGGATATTCGGAAAGCAAACCAAGGGGATATTATAGCCATAAAGGCCGACACGACTAAGAAAACGGACATTGACACATTACATCTGACTTTAAATGTTCATTCTAATAATATCGAAGAAGTAAATAAGCGTGTTGATGATATGTAACTGATATTGCAGGCCGTGTACGATTTCAGAATGAATCACATCCGAAGGCACCAGCAGAGTTTCCCGAGTTGATATGACCGCAGCAGAAGAGGCTATTGAGGAATAGGAGCTACAATTCGGGGAGTTTAACAGAATATTGGGTGATAATGGCCAGAAATGACCATTATTTTCAATCCATTTCTGTGTCTGAAACGGGCATTTGATCGCATTCCGGTCTTATATTAAATAAGAAAGTAGTTGAATTGGACTGATTTATGCATAATTATAAAAATAATAAGCTGGTATGAAAAAATGCATAAATATGTGATTTTATTACACATTTATGTTAGAAAAATCCAAAAACATGAGAAAAAGAAAAGAAAAGAAAAAGGAATGAAAAAGATGGCAAAAGATAGAAAAAGCCCACAAAAAGAACAATTTCGGCCCATCTGGCCCATTCAGCCCAGTCCTGGAACACCCGGTCGCGGAAGCTCCTGTGTCGCGGTCCATGACCTAGCGACACAGGAAGGTTTGGCGACACAATAGCCGATGAAGCGGAGACCAGTCCAGATAGAATGTGTCGCTAGGCCTGTGTCGCGAGGCATTGTCTAGCGACACAGGAAGGTTCCGCGCCACCAACACCTTGGAGACAAAGCCATGTCCCCAGTCGAGATCCATGGCCTAACGACACAGGCCTGATTAGCGACAAGTGGAGGCCCAACTGGTATTGACACTGCCATTATAGGGTTTAAACTGTCCAAATTCAATCCATCCGAGTTATTGGGAATTCGAATAGCAGATGATTGCAATTCACCCGATCACTCTGCCATTACTTTGGTCTTTTGGCCACTTCATGATTGTGTTTCACCTTCTGTCTAGACCCGCTGTTATATTTTGGGTCAATTCTTTTTACATTCCAATATATCTGTATGCATGCTAATATTATGTAGCTAATGTGGTCTATACTATTTTGGGATCCTTCCATTGGACATTAGCAGTCTAGATTTAAACAGATGTCACATATTAAATTTCCAGCAAAAATTGATTTATAAAATCCGGATCTGAGTAAGGGATAAATTCCACAGTTATGACTAATTCATATCCGACTGGGGGTTGATTTTGGGAAAATTAGAAGCAGAGTCAGCGATTAGGTCTCATCTAGATTGAAAGGATCTGTGTTTTAATTGAGAATCTAGTACCTACTAGGGAATGATTTTCAAGATTCATTATTTTCCAAAATTGCTGTTTGTTGGAAATCCAAGATTAAATATTACACCGAGATGGGGTCCACTTGGATTCAAATACAGTGTAGTAGATGATCTTAGAGGAACAACATTCAGGCCTTGGTTATTTTCTAAGATAGGGTTGAGTTCGTTTCAACTGCTATCCTCTTCTGCCAAAGCCTATTTTTGAGTTCTGAGTGAGTGCATCCGGAATAAACTAATCTATTAGCTTATTTCATTAGTTTGCATCTCATAACCACTCGGAAGGAGGTGAACACTGCAAGCGGTTCACCGAGAGCCGAGAATTCTTGATCCACATCCGGTCATCATGACTAGAGGCTATCTTTTACTACCAGGGTCAGACCTTCAAAACCTCCGAGTGATATGATTTTTAAATTCTTTCTTTATCGCTTTCTTTCAAATGCTTTCGTTAGAGGTCACTCGGTTGTATTGAGAGTTGCGTAATTGCTACTAGGACTGATAGTTAAGGGATAGTTCAGGGCTTGATAAAAATCTTTGGGCGTGACATGGGAGAATGATAGTGGTACTTGGCACTTCAATAAATGATTTGCCAGGTGTTGCTTATCCACCACGGATGAAATAACATACCCAGGCCAGGGCAGTTACAAATCTGTGGTATCTTAAAATCTGCGGTCTTAAGAACATGTAAACTCATATTGTAAGTACCTGTCTATCAAAGGGAACTCAATACTGAGAGCATGAGAATTAGCTATCTTACAGGATTATCCCAAACAAAGATCTGTGTATTAAAATGGAAGTTTAATCCTGCCTTATCTAAATCTTGTCCAATATTTATTCTTTTCTTCATGTCCCGTCTGTCTATTCGGTGTATCAGCTTCATAGTTAGCATAGTATAGATTTTCATTGCTTTCATAGGTAATTTTTAAACTGCATTCTTAGAATAGACTTACCCGCTTTCTAGAATAGAATTAATATGCTTTGTAGAATAGATTTAATTGCTTCCATGATTTAGTTTACATTCAGTCAGTAGATGTTAGTCACTTTTCAAACTGATTGGAGCAATACGAATGGAAAACCTAGTAAAACGACGTGGGACCTGCTTCTATCGCACATCCTCCAGTGAACGATCCGGTCTTACTATAAATTACTGCAATTTTTGACACCGTGCGCTTTCGGGCCACAGTTTCGTAACACGTGTAATAAAAACGTGACAACCTATAAATATATCCCTAATCCCGATTCCATCATCATAAATCGGTTTCATTAATAAAAGTCAAACCCGGGATTATCTTATTTTATATTTCGAAAATATTCGTGGTAGGAAATTGTCAAAAGTTTCATGGCGCCGTTGCCGGGGAGGATGCAGCGCCGTTTTATTAGAGAATTACATTCCTCATTGCTCTTAGATAGCTTATACATATAAATATGAATATTCACCTCCAAAACAAATTCTAACCTGGGGATTGTACAGGTACTGTCATTATTGAAGCTGTTGTTCTATGGAAAGGAGGAAGCAGACGCCAGCCGAAATCCCGTTTAACGCTGAGATAGAGAAAACAGCTCGACGTCTCAGGGCGGAAGCTAAGCAACGAAAAGAACGGGAAAGGCAAGCACTACTTTCACCAAGTACCAGTAGCGACATGTCCGAGATGGCAAACCTTAACATCCCACCGATCATTCCACCCAATCCACCGCTTGAAAACATAGAGGAAAACCCCGAAGATGTTGACAACGATGACTTGGATGATCCCCCCCTCAGATTATACAGGGAGGTGGGAATCAACCAAACATCGAGACACAAAAATACGAGGTGCCTCCTCCCAACCCGAACAATCAAAACCCACCAAACAATCAAAACTTTCAAAACCAGCAAAATCAGCAGTACCAGAACCCCCA